>JAVTVY010004602.1:0-42395 GCA_036873755.1 Hanleya hanleyi
AGAAAGATCCATGCAGTAGTTCCTGAGAAATTGCGAGAACAAGAATTGTTTACGGACTGACGACGGGCCACGGACGAAAAGCGATTTAAACAGCCCACCATCTGGTGATGGTGGAATAATAAATGCCCTATGCTGAAGAGATAGGAGAGAGAGTAGATGAACGAACCACTAGGAGCCACTCATCAATGCACCAGCCGGTGCTATTGGGAGCAAATCTACTGTCAAAGAAGCAACTTGAATTTTAGTGCAAATCTGGCATTGACAGATACAATGTAGACCCACCTGAAATGCTGCGAACCACATGAGCCAGTCCAGTCTATAATGGTAAGGGGAGATAATGCAGGGTCTCCTCGTGACATTGCCAGGTTTACATTTGAACTCATACTCCTGCCAGTGTGCAGTAGGGCTGTGTGGATCCAGATCATACGTCCCTTGAAATATCACCTCAGTTCTTTTCTTTGTAATACTACAATGAAATATTATTGGTAATTTGAATAATCCACTCACCCAAACAAAAAGTTAAAATGCATGTGTATGATAGCTGGAAGCTTTGGTTTATGATAGCTCTATGACAGCTCAGCACCCATCTGAGGAGATTTTCACATACCCACTGGCATTTCTCTTTTACTGTCAGAGAGTAATCCAGACGGGTTTTAATACCGGTTAACCAGTATCTGCGCCCAAACTCATGCACCCAAATACTGACAAACCAATTTGAATATCAGCTAAAATCTAAACCAAAACTACAAAATCGCTCTAATGGACTCATTTTTATTATTTATCGAAGAAATAATTGATTATTTCGTGGGTACAGCAGATGAAACGACTAAATTTTCCAACTCGCATCATGCTTCTTGACTAAACCCATGCAGGCCACCATTTTAGCATGTTTTAAGCCCACTGCGCATCGGTTTCGCATAGAATGTTTTCTTCCGGTTTTGCAGGTTTCCGGTTTCGCAGTAGTCGACTGCTCTCCCCAAAACATGCCTGGATTAGTCCCTGATTGTGAGAATAAAATGGATGAAATTTGAACAATCATATCTCAGCAACTAGAACAGCATTTCAAAAAAGAGAGACACCACTTTTTTTTTCTCTTTCTAAAGTTCAGAACTTCTTCAAAAGTCTAGGTAACCCCTAATTCCCCACCGAGGGTTTACCTGAACCTTTTTGTTGATTCAGATGATGGGTTGGTTGTTTGAAGTTTAACGTCGCACCTAACCTTATTGGTCAGATGGCGACGATGACCCAAACATACCCTAGCAAAACCCTAACCCTAACAAAAACCAAAGCAAAACTACAAAAAAATTGAAATTTGAAAATTAGGCTCTACTGACACTGATCAATTTGTTTGGCACTTTAATCTACCTCCTGTGCCAGACAGACATGGTACAAACCATGCTGCCCTAAGCTGAAGCGCATGATTCAGATGAGTTCATGATTACATGTGTGACAATTAAGATGGGGAATATTTTTGCAGATCTGATTTTAATCAGATTAGAGATCTCGTCATTTTCTATTGCACAATTTCACACATTTCACCCCCACCCGACTAACCAAGCCAGTGTATTGCCCCTAACATATCAATTGTTATTATCCCACAAGCCAATTTGCATTCAATATCAGGACTGGGATTGGTTAAACCGTCTTGCTACTCTCATTTAAAAATTTCAGCTGACCATATTTTAATATTGTTGTTATACATTTCACCCAATAAAGTCATAGTGCATCATTTTCAGTGAAGTTTCTGACATATATAACTCACCAAAAGATGTCATTTGTTCCAAATATAAAAGTCAGTCTCCAAACGAAAGCAGATCGAAATGGACGAATGTTGTGTTGTGGCACATTTCTCGCAGCAAAACGCGGACAGTTTCATAACTGAACTGACATGACTGATCCACTGAATTTGTCTGTTGTACCATTGGTTCTAAATGATAGATCTTTATAATATTTTTGCTTCAAGATCAGCTTGAGAGATGCCTTCTAAAGTTGGGCGATCATGGATAAACAAAATCAATAATGCAAGGATAAAAATTAAATAGACTATAGTTTTGGATCATACATGGTATGTATTACGGTAATTCCCCTAATAATTCGATCACCGGAAGTGCGGCAAAAATGGCTTATATCTAGAAATGTTCTCGATGGCACCAGCTACAAAGTATGACATTTTGTCATTATATGACTTTTCTTCAATTTGAATGAAGAATGGGAATGTTACTTTTTCTCTGTGTTTAAATAACTGAGCTCAAAAGTGAACTTCCTGTGATTGAATTATTAGGGGAATTACCGTACCTTGCAAAAACAGCGGATAATAAGCTTTGTGCCTTCGTCGGTAGTATTAAATTCAATCTGGGACAGAACATCTGAAAATTAGTATCTTCCTGATATTCTGTCCCAGGATTTGATCATCCGAGTAAGCAATAAAACAGATCAGGTATGAAGTAGGATTACACATAATATTAGTATTGCTAAGAATTAAAATAATAAGATAAGTGTTTATATAATTTCTCAATTGAATACTTCGCTGCCAAGTTACAGGTTCTGTTACATGATTTTCTATTTTATCGATAAAGTTTACCTCCCTCAAGTGAGCAGCTATTAAGGGCTGATCAAATAGATCCAAAAAAATACGGACTCTTGAAATAGCTATTCTGTATAAATATCGGTGGGGTATAACTAATTAGGTATTGCATCCGACTCATTTATCTTTGTTTGTATGTATGTCTGTTTTGTTTTTGTTTAGTATGTATTTGTACAAATGATCGTCTATGTATATGTTTTGTATATATGTAAAATAATAAAAAAATAAAAATAAAAAAGGAGGATTACACTCTATGTCCTCCCGATGAATGCTCCATCACCAAATATATAGGAGTTATATATGGCGAAAGATCAGGAGCCAAAAGTTAATTTTTTGAAAATTGTCCCACATCTCTAGCCATGGTTCATCTGACCAAGCTGTACCATGACAGGATATGGGTTTGGCATAGTTACAACACCAGTCAATATTTTGGGACTGCTGAAGCACATTCATGACCTCTCCCAATATACATGATATAACTGTATTTGTGCAAATTAGTAGCCAGACAATGTGTCGTATTTCATCTCCTTCGAACTCGGTTGTAAGTATCCTTGATTGTTTTAGCTGAAGAGATGCCCATGTGTCATTCTCACAACGAAATCAAAGAGATCATTCTATAGTGTATTCTCATTATAATCTTGGCTTGTCTGTGAACACACTGCAGCGCAGTCCATTCATATGCTGTTACTTTGAACAGACAATCCATTAAATAGTCGCACAAGGTGCGCTTGCATCTTAGGCCTGTAGAGAGTATCCAGACCTGCATATACAGGATGAGAATGTCCAGTCATTCAATAAGACTCTTTAGCTACAGAGTATTAATAGTTTCAATGACCTCTGAAGCCTGTTTATCTGAGACTGGGGATAGGAAATTGTTTACCTGCCAAAGGCTCCGTAAGTGTTCACCAGTCTGAGAGAGTCAAACGATGTGTTCATGGCCTGACGAGATGACATCAAGTTCTGAACTACAGGAATACTGAGGTAGACCAGAAGAGCACCTAGGCCAATATTGTACACTCTACGAATATAGTTACCTGGAAAAAGAAAAGAAAAAGAAAGACACTAAGTCTTGTAAAATTTGCCTGGCTGATGAGTGGCAATGTAAGATTTTGTTGGCAGGTGCCAGATTACAAATTATTGTTGAAGACTTGAAATGCAAAGATTCAAACTTAATTTGAAGCGGATTAGTGAAATAAGCCGACTGAGCATGCTTACTGATTGGTTCAGTTTAGTGGCAACCCTTTGAGTTATTTACATCCAGAAATGGTATGGGTAACTAACCAAGCCAGTGTATTGATCATAGTGCATCGATTGATACACTGGCTTGTGAGGATGGGCTTTCTATTGATCAGCACAGAAGGGGATGACTTGAGCCTTAATAACAAACCAAATTGCCCCAGTAGAGCTAGCTTCTATTTGATGTGTGTGGCTTACATACAGGATTTCACACCTTCCACCTGCACTGCATGTTGACAGTTTAATTAATGTGGTATAATGTTACATTAGCTATAGCCGATTTTAGGATAATTCAATACCTCTCATTTAGTTGACAAGTAAACTATCCAGTAGATTTGCAGATGGGTTTATTGCCATGAGTCCACTGACATGCAGATAATCCATTATTTCTTCATTATTTTAAGGGGATGATGTAGTGGCAATTATATGAAAAATGTGCAATAGGAACAGTCTCTTATCAGGTTTATTCTGTTTGAATACAGTATCAAAATGTTCAATGTCCCATGGATTATCCCACTGTAACATGTTTGACATGCAAGTATATCTGGATAAATAAAAATCTACAAAACAATTGTTCTTAGGGCTGCCAGCAAAAGTGCACAAAGAGTCAACACACAATATTGAAAAGCAGTTAGGAAAATTCTGTATTGTGTCTGCTACAACAAAGACAATGTTAAAAATGAAAATCAGTTTTGAAAGTAAAGTAAACCCCCTAATAAATCACAGGAAGTGAAATTTTCCACCATACATGTCATAAGATCAGGGGGTGATCAAATTTATTAGAACAAAGTTGATATAATGGGTCAATTCATGCAGATAATCCATTATTTCTAAGTTATTTTAATGATTTTGGAGAAAGATCAAATTTATTTGAACAGATGATAGAATTTTGTCCCCAATCTTGGGGGTGATTGAATTATGATAGGAGAAATGAATTATTAGAGGGATCTACAATATTTACTATATTCAAACAAAAACAACCAATAAGATATTATTTCATACTGCATGACTTTTAAATAATTGCTACTACATCAGCCCCTTAA
Organism: Hanleya hanleyi; assembly: GCA_036873755.1. Lineage (NCBI taxonomy): Eukaryota > Metazoa > Mollusca > Polyplacophora > Lepidopleurida > Hanleyidae > Hanleya > Hanleya hanleyi. The sequence continues at coordinate 4,864 of JAVTVY010004602.1, forward strand.
TGATTTTGGTGGGTGATCAAACTTGTTAGAATGACTTGCTTGAATTTTGTCCACAAAATTTGGGTCCATTGTCTTTAAAGGAGTACTTACCATATTTTATATAAGTTCCTATTACAAAGGTTAGACTCTTAAAGAAATATAACCTACTATTTTACTTTTAGGGCGATAACCTATTATTTTCATTACAATTTGTGAAGTCATGTTTCCGCTTTGAGGTCGACATCATATTGCCTGTGGGATGACGGCAGCATTCAGGAAAACGTCACGGCTAACGCTTGATCCAAGGACGTTCCAACTATGGCATTTGAATTACTCTGGGTTCGAGTTTTAATTCGAGGAAAAAACTGGTACGGCAAATCCAACGGAGAGGATTCCTAAAAGGAAATTGGTTTAGATTATCTTCGCCAACTGAAAAGTTTTGCAACTGAGACTTGCCCAATTCATTTTGGACAAAATTTGAAACTAAGCGGTAAACTAAAACAGCGTCCTCTGCAATTGTCCAGTGATTTCTGTTGAATGACGATGCTTCTAAGTTCATAAACATTTTCATGATTACATTTGAACTACTAAAATCAACTAGAACGTCAGTGAATTTACTGGGTTCCTTCTCCTACGAATTATCGGCATGACCGGCACAATCAACCTTAAATCTCCAGGATGTTGTGACGTTTTTAGATGAGTATAAGCTGACTTCCGCTCATCTAAAAATGTCACGCAATGGTGCAATGGCAGCGCCCAGTGCACACCGTTGCAAGCAACAAATAGTCAATATTTCCTTTATTTCGCATTCTATGAACATAAGTTTTATATAATAAGGTTCGAAATATAATAGCTGATAAATATAGTCACACTCAAAAATAAGGTAAATACTCCTTTAATAGAATCATTGAATTATTAGATGATTTTTATTGTACTCCATTAATATTAGACTTACTAACGGCTAGTCTGGGGCCTTTTCCATCTCTTTCCTCCTGTTGGATTTCCCAGACCTTCCATTTTACTGACCCTCGGTTATTGAAAAACATCCAGGAGAGGCTTGCATCATCGAAACAAGCCAGGCTGGGTAAAATGGTCAGCCAGTTTAAAAAGCTTAAATTACCACTGATTATCAAAATAACCTGAAATGCGAAAATAATTGTGACTGCGCATACATGTATATGGTACCAGTGCTTCCAGTTGTCAAGCATAGTAATTTTAATCAAAATTATGTTAGAGTTTCTGTTTCAAATTAACTCAAACAGCTAAACCAGCCTAAGGCCACACCAAACATAATTTTTTGTTTCATGGGGGGATTTTTTTTTTTTTCAAGATTTGAAGCAGGTAATTAAAAAAGAAATGAGCGGAAACTCATCTACCCGCCAAAAAAAAAAGCTGTAACATTAGATGTCCAGTTTTATTTTTATTTTCATTACTACTTCCAATTTCAAAAATGAAATAAAATCTGCCCGTGAAACAAAAAATGAAACGTGTGTGACCTAATGAAAAATGTAAAGATAGTGCCACGGCACTGTAGCTCATCTGGCTGTAACTGCATGGAGAAAGTAACTGAAAGAAATTTTTACTGATGAACTGCAATAGCTGAGTTTCTAACTTGTGTTGTCCCCCCTGAACACTAAATGATCCATGCAGTAATTTCCTGATATTTCATGAAAACAAAGTTTCATGAAAAATTCAAGGTGCGGCCATATTGGATTTTCGAAATGGACCATAAAAGATATTTTGCACAACTAGACACCAAGGGTAACCTGCATATCAAATTTGAGAATCGTAATAACAAAGTTTCATGTGGAAATCCAAGATGGTCGCCTGGTGGCCATATTGGATTTTCGAATCAAATCACAAAAGGTACCTTGCACAACTAGACCCTAAGGGGAACCTTAACCTGTGTACCAAATTTGAGAAAGATCCACGCAGTACTTCCTGAGAAATCACGATAACAATGCTTCATGGGGAAATCCAAGATGGCCACCTGGTGGCCATATTCATGGATTTTCGAATCGGACCGAAAAAGATATCTTGTACAACTAGACCCCAAGGGGAACCTGTGTACCAAATTTGAGAAAGATCCATAAAGTGGTTCCTGAGAAATCGCGATAAGGTTTCATGGGGAAATCCAAGATGGCTGCCTTGTGTCCATGCTGGATTTTCGAATCGGATCAGAAAAGGTATGTTGCACAACTAAACCCCAAGGGGAACCTGTGTACCAAATTAGAGAAAGATCCATGCAGTAGTTCCTGAGAAATCATGATAACAAGGTTTCATGGGGAAGCCAAGATGGCCGTCTTGTGGCCATATTGGATTTTCGATTCGGACCGAAAAAGGTATCTTGCACAACTAGACCCTGAGGGGAACCTGTGTACCAAATTCGAGAAAGATCCATGCAGTAGGGGAGACCGGGGCAAGTTGCAACAGGGGTAAGTTGCAACGGGGTCTTTTTAGCGAGCCACAAATACATTTTGGTTCTTTGAGCGCCACCTAGTGGTTGTTTTGTTGGCGAGGAAGGAGCCCAGCAATAAAGTTGTCTGCAACACGAGTTTAGGGATTTTTTCCTTCGAAAAACGTGTTTTTGACCACCGTAAGTAAATTTTGCATTTTAAGTTCTTTGTGAAACAGCTGGTAGCATGATAACAGAATAATTTCTCGAGATAGGCAGTTGGATGTATGTAAGACTGGAGTAGATAGTCCACTTAGCAGAATTTACCAACATCCCTCTAGTTTTAACAAGATGACCGATCTTTCTTCTGTGTCCCCTTGGGGCAAGTCGCAACACGCGAGGAGGGGTAAGTTGCAACAGCATAAACAACTATGTTATAATTCCAACTTTTTATTTTGAAGCAGAACATCAGAGTTTTCACCAGATTACCGCATTTAAACCTTTTCATGATTCCAATTTTACTTGCTATGGAAATAAACTGATTTTACCGTTTTTTTCTACAATTTATTAAAACAGTGGGAATTGCTCTGAGTATGTATTACTTTCTCAAAATTCTGTCCAAACGCCAAGAAGAATATAATATATCCATATGCTGATGTTTAGTTGGATTGGTGATACATCTTTTGCGCCTGTTGTTTAATTAATGTTAACATTCCGCATTAATTTTCCACTTGGATAATATTTGCATTTCGTGATGCAACTCACCCCGACATGTGATTCAACTTACCCCGCTATGGGGCACGTTGCAACGGCCTGACATGGTTGTGTATAACAGAGAGTCCATCTGAAACTGTTGTAGCTACATCCATAATTATGGAACCTATATGTAGCCTAATAATGTAGGTATGCTACGCCTTAAAGTGAATCCTGTAAACCCACTACTAACTGACATAAGACAGTTTTAGTAAAAAGTGATGCAACGTGCCCCGGTCTCCCCTACTTCCTGAGAAATGACAATAAAGTTTCATGAGGAAATCCAAGATGGCTGCCTGTTGGCCATACTGGATTTTCGAATCGGACCAAAAAAGATATCCTGCACAACCAGACCCCAAGGGGAACCTGTGTACCAAATTTGAGAAAGATCCATGCAGTACTTCCTGAGAAATGACGATAACAATGTTTCATGGGGAAATCCAAGATGGCTGCCTGGTGGCCATATTGGACAAGATGGCTGCCTGGTGGCCATATTGGATTTTCGAATCGCACCAGAAAAGGTATCTTGCACAACTAGACCCCAAGGGGAACCTGTGTACCAAATTTGAGAAAGTTCCATGCAGTAGTTCCTGAGAAATCGCGATAACAAGATTTCATTGGGAAATCCAAGATGGCTGCCTGGAGGCCATATTGGATTTTCGAATCAGACCAGAAAAGATATCCTGCACAACCAGACCCCAAGGGGAACCTGTGTACCAAATTTGAGAAAGATCCATGCAGTACTTCCTGAGAATGACGATAACAATGTTTCATGGGGAAATCCAAGATGGCTGCCTGGTGGCCATATTGGATTTTCGAATCGGACCAGAAAAGGTATCTTGCACAACTAGACCCCAAGGGGAACCTGTGTACCAAATTTGAGAAAGATCCATGCAGTAGTTCCTGAGAAATCGCGATAACAAGGTTTCATGGGGAAATCCAAGATGGCTTCCTGGTGGCCATATTGGATTTTCGAATCGGACCAGAAAAGGTATCTTGCACAACTAGACCCCAAGGGGAACCTGTGTACCAAATTTGAGAAAGATCCATGCAGTAGTTCCTGAGAAATCGCGATAACAAGGTTTCATGGGAAATCCAAGATGGCTGCCTGGTGGCCATATTGGATTTTCGAATCGGACCAAAAAAGGTTTCTTGCACAACTAGACCCCAAGGGGAACCTGTGTACCAAATTTGAGAAAGATCCATGCAGTAGTTCCTCAGAAATCGCGATAACAAGGTTTCATGGGGAAATCCAAGATGGCTGCCTGGTGGCCATATTGGATTTTCGTATCGGACCAGAAAAGGTATCTTGCACAACCAGACCCCAAGGGGAACCTGTGTACCAAATTTGAGAAAGATCCATGAAGTAGTTCCTGAGAAATCGCGATAACAAGGTTTCATGGGGAAATCCAAGATGGCTGCCTGGTGGCCATATTGGATTTTTGAATCAGACCAGAAAAGGTATCTTGCACAACTAGACCCCTAGGGGAACCTGTGTATCAAATTTGAGAAAGATCCATAAAGTAGTTCCTGAGGAATCGCGATAACAAGAATTGTTTACGGACGGACTGACGGAGCACGGACGAAAAGCGATTTGAACAGCCCACCACCACTAATGATGGCAAGATTTCACTGGCAAATTCAAGATGGCCACCATGGCAGCCATATTTAAAATCGTATCAACACCGCATGAACAAATTCTGGTGTACTCATTGGGGGGAACATGCATGCCAAGTTTCAGCTTAATCGGCCAAGTGGTTTCAGAGAAGAAGATGTTTACGGACGACGCACGACGGACGATCAGGCCATGACATTAGCCCATCGGGCCAAAAATCTGATTTTTCTGCAGTGGTGATGTAGAGTGTTACTTCCTCAGGAAAGATTTGGAAGACAGGATAGGATTTCAGACATACCTGAAAGGCCACTTGTATAATACCTCCCGCAATTCTGAATTTTCGGGGCAACAGGAGAAGGAATGGTGCCACAAGCTCCACGAAATGATTGACTAAAGTCTCAAATTGATGACAGATCTCTGGCGAGTGGTGAAGGTAATAGCTCAGCGGATTGGGCACAGGTTGTGTCTGTGATAGAATGAATGAACAACATTTTGGTACATGTATTTGACATTTCAACATACAACATTTCGGTAAAGCAACATTTTGGCATACAACATTTCGGTAACTTTTATCCAGGCCAAATTATGCTAAAAAGAATTCTCAAATTCTTGTTTAACGAGTGTTTAACATATAAACAAACCATTTTAAGGGTTCCCAGGATTCTTTCACCTTGATTATCCAAGACATTTCAGCAACTTTTAACAAGCGTTCTGAGAACCCCAACATCTCGCCTTGCAGGGTCATCCGCCGAAGGTGCAGCAGTATTGAAAGCATACATGTAGAGCAAACAATAAGGTCTGGAATAGGTGATGTGGTACAGACAATAATGTCTGGAATAGATTATCTGGGACAGAAAATAACATCAGCCCCATGTGGGATTACTGGCATATAAGTTAATCCCACGTAGGATGGATAGGTCAGTGCCGTCGGATTACTGGTGCATAGAGCTGTCCAGTGTGAGATTACTGCTGGATAGGTCAGTCCCATGTGAGATTACTGCTGGATAGGCCAGTCCTGTGTAGGATTACTGCTGGGTGGACCAGTCCCGTGTGTTTACTGACGGATAGACCAGTGCCCTGTGGGATTACTGCTGGATAGTCCAGTCCCAAGTGGGATTACTGCTGGATAGGCCAGTCCTGTCTGGGATTACTGCTGGATAGATGAGTCTCGTATGGGATTAATGCTGGATAGGACAGTCCCGTGTGGGATTACTGCTGCATAGGCAGTCCAGTGTGGGATTACTGCTGCATACGGCAATCCTGTGTGGGATTATGGCTGGGGAGGCCAGTCCCATGTGAGATTACTGTTCGATAGGCTAAACCTGTGTGGGATTACAGCGGGATAGATCAGTCCCATGTAGGATTATGGCTGGATAGGTCAGTGCCATGTGGGATTACTGCTGCATATTGCAGTCCAGTGTCATATTACTTCTGGATAGGTCAGTCCCATGTGAGATTACTGCTGCATTGGCCAGTCCTGTGTGGAATTACTGCTGGATAGGCCAGTCCCATGTGGGATTACTGCTGGATAGGCCAGTCCGGTCTGGTATTACTGCTGGATAGGTCAGTCCCGTGTGGCATTACTGCTGGATAGGCCAGTGCCATTTGGGATTACTGCTGGATAGGTCAATCCTGTGCGAGATTACTGCTGGATAGGCCAGTCCCAAATGAGATTACTGCTGGATAGACCAGTTCGGTCTGGAATTACTGCTGGATAGTTGAGTTCCGTATGGGATTACTGCTGGATAGATCAGTCCCATGTGGCATTACTGCTGGATAGGCCAATGCCATTTGGGAATACAGCTGGATAGGTCAGTCCCATGTGGGATTACTGCGAGAGAGCTGTGACCTAGGAAAACATGAAACATGTCCACCAAGTTTTATAATCATCCCACGAAAGGTTCAACAAACTTTCCATGTACAGATCTACATGTAAATTTTTGCCCAACAAAAACCTCATGGAAAGGTACAGAGTCTAAAATGCAATAATTAGGACAAGAATTCATATTTAATGTCATATTTCCTAAATAGCACATGCACATCGTCGAATCACATTGAACTTGGGTAGCAAGTGTTAAACTCATCCAATGAAAGCTGACAGCTTCAGAAAACTTTCCATGTACAGGTGTACATCTATATACATGTACATTATTATTGGCAGATTACTTAGACAAAACCCTCAAAATATGAACGAAAATTAATATTTCTTCTCCTAAATAGCACAGGTACATCTTCTAATCATAAGAAACATGTGTACCAAGTTTCATAATCATTCAATGACAGCTGACAACTGTAGCAAACTGTGGTGTACAGATGTACATGTGGACTTCAGCTAAACGCAAAACTCCATCATTTGCCATAATTTGGAGAAATATTAATATTTCATCTCAAAAATAGCACAGGTACATTCTCTAATCATAAGAAACATGTGTACCAAGTTTTGTAATCATCCAATGAGAGCTGTCAACTGCAGCAAACTTACCATGTACATGTATACATATAGAGGCCTACATGTACAATTTACCTAAACAGAAAACGCATTCATTTGCCATAATTTGAAGAAAAATTAATATTTCTTCTCAAAAATAGCATAGGTACATCCTCTAATCATAAGAAACATTTGTACCAAGTTTCGTAATCATCCAATGACAGCTGACAACTGCAATAAACTCACCATGTACATGTACATCTTTTACATAGAGGCCTACATGCATGTACAATTTACCTAAACAGAAAACTCATTCATTTGCCATAATTTGGAGAAAAATTTATATTTCTTCTCAAAAATAGCACAGGTACATCCTCTAATCATAAGAAACATGTGTACCAAGTTTCGTAATCATCCAATGAGAGCTGACAACTGCAGCAAACTCACCATGTACATGTACATGTATACATGTAGAGGCCTACATGTACAATTTACCTAAACAGAAAACTCATTCATTTGCCATAATTTGGAGAAAAATTTATATTTCTTCTCAAAAATAGCACAGGTACATCCTCTAATCATAAGAAACATGTGTACCAAGTTTCATATTCATCCAATGACAGCTGACAACTGCAACAAACTTTCTAAGTACAGATGTACATGTGCACTTCAGCTAAATGCAAAACTCTATCATAGGGATTTTAACATTGGAGCACGCCAGGGGTGGTACCCCCAGGTGGCATACCCACCCCCCATATTTTTTTTATATTTTAAATATTTTTTCTAATTTTTCTAGATTTTTTTTTAATTTGCTAAACCAAAAACCTGATCATTTCCAGGCAGGGGACACCGACACCGACATCCTCTTTCCCCCTCACAATATCGCGAGATAAAAAATGTGGTTGATTTAGAATAACATTTGGTTTTGTCATAGGGCAAAAAGCAAATCACAAGTATTGAGATACATGTACATAGAGTGTAATTGAATTTACAATAAATTTGTGAATATTTTAATACTAGTAAACCAATCAGCTGCATATATGCAATAAGTTGCCGAAAAGTCATGCATATATTCACTGTTGAAGAATTTACTTGGTAACCCTTAAAATGGTCTGTTTATATGTTAACATATTTTTTTTAAAAATGTGAAAATCTTTATTTCTAGCATAATTTGGCCTGAAATAAAGACAGTGCCGGAATGTCGTACCCTTCACTTTTTGTCGAAATATCCGTGCGCCGAACTGTGGCATGCTGAAATTTCTCTTACCAAAATGTTTTGTGCCGAAATGTCATGTGCCAAAATGTTCCGACACCGCCAGAATAAAATGATGGATAAATGTAAGTCCAAGGTTCCTCTGAACCCTGTCCATGATGACAGATAGTATTTTTTTAGATTATCTTTGGCTTAATTATCACCTCAAAGTACAGTAAACGGCGAAACCACGAGGCGTGGCTGGTACACTTGTCCTGGTAAAAAAGTATGTAAAAATCATCCGTCCGTTCTATTGTGCTGACTTTACACCAATGCATTATTTAACTTCCCTACATGATCATTTCACATGTTACTTCGTTTACTAACTAATTCAGCAGCTTTTACTCCATTTTTCAAAATCTTGCTCTGAATGTCCTAGTTTTTGTGATTGACAAGATTTGCAGGCTATTCTGTCGGAACAAGGTCCAGCAAAGCAAGATCTTGATAAAGTACAAGAGATTCTGAAGGATCTTGGCACCCACCATTGTCCGATAATTGTACGCTAATGACAAGAGGATCTTTTTGTCTATTTTTACTAAGAACAAACGACTGATTTGTAATTTTGTTTACAGAATTTGAATCTGAGCGAAAAAGATCGAAAACGGGACACTGGAAAACACCAAGATATCATCTTTTTAAGTTTAAGGAGTTTCAAGATTTTTAGAAACTGTACTTCTGTCGGTTGTTATAGTACAAGAGAAAAGAGCAAAGTTAGTCTGAAAGTGAATGTCTGGAGGATCCTTCGTCTTCGTTTTGTAGTATTTTTTTTTGCACGGGTCATCATTGGGTACTGGAAGCGAAGACAAATCTCTTTGACCCTTTGGCATGAGCTATGAAACATACTTAAGCTTTTATAATTAAGAACGAATGCTAATTCTGTTCCGTGTATTGGGCTAGTTTGAGATATCTCTTTTAAGATACCATGCTCGAAAATAATAAGATGGTACAATATTTAATACTTAATCTCTCTTGGATCGCAACACGCAGTAGTCTACAGTTATCGAGTTGTAACGTTGTGTCACAAGAGTGACGTCCCTTCATGTAGCCGACCAGTTGGCAGACGAAACAGTGGGGCAGTTCACTGGACTAAAGAAAACTGATTTAAAATTTGAAGAAATACATCTTAATTCCGAATTATTTGAACCTCTTGATATCGAAGGTGAAGGTATGGATATTCTCTATAGTCACCATATAGAATATGTCCCACCGTATGATCGCCGACTCGTGTGATGCAACGTCACAACTCGGGAATACAGTATTAATTTGAAGCGTAACTTCAATTTTGGAATCGGATCAAAAAAGGTATCTTGCACAACTAGGCCCCATGTGGGACCTGTGTACCAAAATTCAGAAAGATCCATGAAGTAGTTCCTGAGAGTTCACGATAAAAATGTTTCAAGGGGAAATTCCAGATGGCTACCTGGTGGCCATATTGGATTTTCGAAACGGACCTAAAAGGTTATTTTGCACAACTAGACCCCAAGGGGAACCTATGTACCAAATTTGAGAACGATCCATCTAGTAGTTCCTGAGAAATCGTGATAACAAGGTTTCATGGGAAAATCCAAGATGGCTGCCTTGTGGCCATATTGGATTTTCGAATCGGACCAGAAAAGGTATCTTGCACAACTAGATGCCAAGGGGAACCTGTGCACCAAATTTGAGAAATATCCATGCAGTAGTTCCTGAGAAATCGCGATAACAAGGTTTCATGGGGAAATCCAAGATGGCCGCCTTGTGGCCATATTGGATTTTCGAATCGGACCAGAAAAGGTATCTTGCACAACTAGACGCCAAGGGGAACCTGTGCACCAAATTTGAGAAATATCCATGCAGTAGTTCCTGAGAAATCGCGATAACAAGGTTTCATGGGGAAATCCAAGATGGCCGCCTTGTGGCCATATTGGATTTTCGAATCGGACCAGAAATGGTATCTTGCACAACTAGACTCCAAGGGGAACCTGTGTACCAAATTTGAGAAAGATCCGTGCAGTAGTTTCTGAGAAATCGCGATAACAAGAATTTACGGACGGACGATGGACAGACGCGTGACGGATGACGGACGGACGCGTGACGAATCGACGGACCATGGACGAAAAGCGATTTGAACAGCCCACCATCTGGTGATGGTGGGCTAAAAATAAAAGTGGCCATATTAGTTTAGAAAATGGCGATACTTTTGAAAAGATGTCTGAACGTGAAAGGAAAGTATTCCTTATGTAGGGAAAGCTATTGCTTTCCCTACATAAGGAATACTTTCCTTTCATGGCCGGATGAATTTTACAGAATTTTTAACTGAGACAAAGATACCACCATTGTGTAGTGGTTTCGCCATTTGTCATGTTTTGAGGTGACCCCAGCTAAAGGCAATCTTTAATATACTATCTCATCATGGCCATGGGTTAGAGGAAGCCCAGTTTACGTTAATGGTTTGAGTACTTTTCAACTCTGAATGTTTGACCAGGCTAAAACAGTCCTGATACTCGACCAAACTCAATGCAGGATCAAAAATAAGCATCTTCAATTTGATCAATCTAATATTTCACCATAACACTTTTCATAAGACGAGTCAAATTTTTTATCAGAAATGTCTGGGGGGTTTTCGGACCCAGCAGTAGTAATAAAGAAAAAGGAAACTTAAGAGTGTAAGACAATCATCAAATGTGAATATACACATTTCAAGTCCAATAAGCCACGTCGTAATCACAGAAGTACTGCATATTACCGCCTATTCATGTCAGGCACAAGACTGAAGTGCAGGTTCATGCACATGCAGTTTTCTTTCACGAGAGCCAGCAATGCCAGGGTATTTTGTCTGAGTGCCAGTTGAATATTTCAAGAAATTCACACAATAAATGTTGTTAGAATAATTTTAGCATTGAACCTGCCCTTCAGTCTCGCGCCTGGCATGAATATGCGGTACTTCACGGATTACAATGTTGCTTATTATTTGCAAACCAAGGGGGGTAACCCTCATTTTGTCACAAAAAGGGGGAACAACCGAATAGCTTACCTCATAATGGTAGTTCATGCATGTCAAATCTCTCCAACATTTATCTCCCCTGATTTTGATCAACCCCTGAAAATGATTAAAATTTTATTTCAGTCTTTTCTCATAGATCTATGTTAAACATGAAAATTATACAAACTGGACAAATAATGGAGCAATAATCAACAGTAGTTCTAGATCAATTCATCACTCAGCCATTTCGGTACACAGTATATTAACTATTTTACTGACCACTGTATTCAACAGATTATCAGAATGGAAACAGAAATTTAATTGTGGCAAACAACTGGAAATGATCGAGCCGAAACACCAGAAACAAACAACAGATACATGTACATGTATGCTGTCAAAATTCAATATGGTTATCCCTCTAATAATTCAATCACAGGAAATGAAATTTCTCATCTCAAATCTAGGGGTGATCAAATTTATTAGAACAGGAAATTCACAAAATTGTTAAAAATCAAGCATATAGTCCAATATTTCGTTATTTCAATTATGAATATTCACAATACTGAAAATGTCGCAACATTCTAGCTAAAAAAGGGAGAAAATCGATGCTGATTTGTAACATTTCTGGACTAAACGATTTTCAGCGATATAAGTTTTCCATAAATTTTGTTTCCAACATTTCCAGAAAATTCAACTTGTGCTTAGTAATAACAAGGGTTATGTGTAATGTGTAACCCGGCAGCTCGCCGTTTTGGGTTTTGTCAATAACATGCAACTTCGCATAAAGATCGAGCTCTTCAGGTTGCACATCACTGGCAATGACAATACATATTGTTATAAAAATTTGACTTCTTTGTCAGTGATGTCGAAGCTGGATTGAAAGATGAACTATATTATAAAACTTGAAATAAAGGTTACCTTTTTTCCAAAAGTAAGCTTATACATGTCACTATGAATACATGTACAATTGAAATTTGGTCTGAGATGTGGGTGTGAAATGCCTGGACAAATATGGTTCGTGCAAAAGCTTTAGGTTAAATCATGATGTGTCCAGCCTAAACAAAAATGATTAACCCAGAAAACTTTCAGTCCAAAAGAAGTCAAAATTATTTTAAGTGCAGCCTAAACAAAAAAGATTAACCCAGAAAACTTTCAGAGTCCAAAAGAAGTCAAAATTATTCTAAGTCCAGCCTAAACAAAAAACATTAACCTTCCAGCTTGAGTCGAACGTTGTGCTAAACATAAAAACTTAACCGGACACCGACACCAACACCGCCATTTTCCCTCTCTCTCTCCCAATACCTCGCCTACTTCGTATACGGCGAGCTAAAAATGGGAATTGATTGAAAGACAATTAATTATGATGATGGAATACTGTCCAGTCTGGAATAACATTAAGATTTCAAGCCTGATGTCATAGAGCCTCAAATATGGGAGTGAATGTCGGTTTTCTTTGATTCTTTGAATATGGATGAATTTACATGAAATTCTGCAATCAAAATAGAAAAGCTGGGCGACATTTCACGGCTGCGAGAATAATCATGTCAGCTATATTGCCAAGAAGCATTTTAATAGGTCATGTGCATTTGCCATGTCAGAATAGGCTTTGAAATCATTGCATTTCACCTTGAAGTGAAGGAAGCCTTGTCAGACTTCAGTTATGATAATCCCGCCAATAATTCAATCCCCTATCAAAATTCAATCACCCCACTTTTCAATTGGTGTTCCTAATAAATTTCACAACTCCAAAATCAATAAAATAACAAAGAAGGAATGGATTAAAATCAATGAAATAATAAAGAAGGAATGGATTATTATATGGTAATTCCCCTAATAATTCGAACACCGGAAGTGCAGCAAAAATGGCTTATATCTGGCAATATTTTTCATGGCACCAGCTACAAAGTGTCACATTCTGTCATTATATGACTTTTCTTCAGTTTGAATGAAGAATGGGAATGTTACTTTTTCTCTGTGTTTGAGTTGAAAAGTGAACTTCCTGTGATTGAATTATTAGGGAAATTACCGTATGCATGATTTTGAACCATTTTGTCAACTTTCTGTTCTAATAAATTGATCACCCCCCAGCAGATTTTATGGTGGGAAATTTCATATTTCCTGTGATTGAATTACTAGAGGGATTACCCACCAACTTACTGCTCCGAGCATGATCCGGAATATCAGCCAGCGATATCCCCAGATGACCACCTTCGATGTCGGTGTGCCTCGAGGTGTGGGAGAGACGTTCCAAACAGGACAGAGGAATATCGCCAAGAAACCAGTTTCCAACAGTTGAGATTCCCAGCCTGCAATAAATATCATAGAAAAAAGAAATTCCCAAATGAGTTAATATGATAAATTCAATCACCTAAAAATTTTGAGTGCAATTCTGATTAGCATACAGTAAATTTAATGATAACTCTTAAAATTTACAGTAAAATATCTACCGTAAAGTAAATGCTTTCAGGAAGTGCATTTGACCTGAATTGGGGTGATCAAAGTTACTAGAACAGAATGTTGATTAAATCAGGGCCTGATCTAGACTTTTAGTTTGGGCACCCTTACCTGGCGCAGAGTGTGATAAGTTATAGTGAAATAGGCCGCGATGTGGGACTGTCGAAGCCCATGGAAGCTGTGGGAGTATTGAATGGTCTAAATACAGCCTGATAACTTAATATTTGGCAATAGTAATTGCATTAATATAGGTTTCAGCCTGTTCAGAGGGAATTTGCTAACAAAATTTTTTTTTTTTTTTTTTTTCTCATTTGGGCGCCCAAATTCATGGCGCCCAAACCCGTTATAACGGGTTCAAAAACAGCCTGGATCAGGCCCTGTAAATGATAAAATAAAAAACCCGGACCACACTGCATTTCACTATAATTCAAACACTTTTAGACTAGATGTTTATTCAATTCAGTTAAAAACTTTGACTGATGGACATTATCTGTCACCCACATCTTGTACAATAGGCCAATTGTGACCAGCTCTAACACTCAGAGCTGAATATTCACGTATTTTCCGGTATGTTGTAATGCGTGCGAATTATAAGAGAGGTTATTGTATGTGTATTCTTGGCAAGCATTAAGTTGGTATTTCCAACTTCCAATCGCAGTGATTGGAGAATCTAGGCATGTTACCATTGGGACCATTAGCAATGGTGATTTAGACTAACGATTTACCTAAATAATATACCTACACAGAAATCAGTATCCTCTAAAATGTGGGAAACTTACCAAATGAGTACCTGCCAACAGAGAAAAGCAAGAAATGATAAGATCCAAATGACATTTAGAATATATATGCTTTGCATGTTGATGTGTGTGCAATACATATACATGTACAGTGAAATCTGTGAATACAGATGCCTGAGTAAACTGACCAACCTCTAAATACTGACATCATGTTGAGTCCCCGAATACTAAAATTTAAGTTACCGGTATTTCGAACCTTGATAAACCAGAACCCTGTCAAAACTGACACTATAATCTGGTCCCAAGCATGGTTGGTATACACAGGTTTCGCTGTACATTAAGACTATCATAACAGAAGTGTCATTCGTGGATGGGTTACTGCCAACAGCATTCTCCTTTAAAGTGATCGTAAACACTCCAGTAAAGTTTCCATCAAATGAAAGACCATTGCGAACAGTGTCAGAAAATATTTATTGTAATTTTTTACGACTTTATTACACAGAGTAAACTGCAATCATATTTAGGTTCAGTATGTCACGCTGCCTTAATACATATATTTCGAACTGTGTATGCACATTCCAATGCTTGATTCAAATTTACGGTGTGTATACTGTTCCAATGTGCATGTTTCACCAAAATCTGGGAAATTAAATGCAAATTGAATTGACACTTCTGAGTTACCATCTCCCAGATTTTGGTGAAACATGCACATTGCAACAGTGAGTCTGTGTTGAAACTCAAAGTATACACATCTTAAAGCTTGAATCAAGCATTGGAAAGTGCATACAAAGTTTGAAATACATGTATTAAGACAGTGTGACATTACTGGACCTAGATATGATTAACAAACCACAATAGAATACCATGTTTAATTGCAGTTTACTCTGTGTGATAAAATCGTAAAACATTACAATAAATATTTTCCCACACTGTTTGCAATGGTCTTTCATTTGATGGAAACTTTACTTGAGGGTTTTCGATCAATTTGAAAATTCTTTTCCTTCTGGCTTATCTTCTTTTTGACAAATTTGCCTTCTCCTTGACATAACTAAATCTTCACCAATGATTTAAAACATAACCAAATCTTAAATGCAACCAAATTTTTACACAATGAAAGCTACTACAGCCTGGTTTTAGAACACCATTCGAATGAATGAGGGTCTGGGATACTTAAATTATCGTAACTGGTCTTACCATCGCTGACCAACATTGACCAATGAATGGTAAAGTATCCACAGCATCGTCATGACGATCCAGTTAGCTCCACCCACAATTATCACAAAAGCAGCCAGCACTAAACCGGCGTATGCGATGTAGTCCAGCAAATAGTTGAGATCGGAGTTATAGTCGAACACCCACAGGATACTGGGCACATAGTTCCATGCATTGTAGGTTATCCCCCCTGTTCGACGCTGAATGTCCTTGAGAAATTTATCTGCAGGTAGTAGACCTTCGGTCCCTATCAACTGTTTGTTTTGATGCAACGCAACCAGGAAGGCAACAACTGAAATGAACAAGATGGTGAGATACATGTGCGGAGGCTATGGACCTCTAGTACAAGGACTATCAAATTCTGGGACTAATATTTCGAAGAATTATAATTTATACCATCAAAACTTCAGGCTCTGAAACAACTGTGAGTCACATCTCACTCCCAATCTGATCAAATATAAAGAATTCAGACTGGAAGCATTTTCATTGGGCAGTGCAACTGGAATGGCCACTTGTTCCTTCCAAATTATGACTGCATTGTAATGGGATCCATTACCAATGGATGCCACTCTAATGTCGTTTTCAGTTTGCTCCGGGTGTCAGATCAGGATTGATTTCAGCTTTAAGGTCACTGACATAATGTCATTAATCAAAGGACCTGTCACAGTTTAATGAGATTTTGGCCCCCATGAGGTGTGGTTTGGAGTGCAAGAATGAAATATCACGTACAAAAGAAATTTCTCAGTTAACGTAAAGTATATTATGCTCGAAGTATTTTCGCACCCTTGGGTCTTCTGTTTATTTGATAACAGCATGTTGAAGTAGTGGATTAGTAAAAAATTGTCTATTTTGGGGTGAAAACAGCACACTTTTCTCTCCGTAAACATATGAAGCCAGTCGAGGAAGCAAGATAAACTTAACCCGAAATATTGACCGTACCAATAGATTGTTGTTGCCCAAACACGGTTTTTGTTCTGGACTGGCTTCATATGTTTAGTGGAGAGAGAACCACTAGGTCTGGGCAACTGGCAATCCCCACAACATGTACCCCTTCCCCAACTGCTCATTGCACGCACCGTCACCAATAGCCAAGTTTACATGGCTTCGTTCATTCCTACTATGCCATGAATACTCTTACTGAACTTACATGTACACTCCGTGAAAACATGGCTTCGTGGGTCGTACTGCTCTATCCAGCAATAAAACAACCCCTCCCCACTCTCTGTCCACTGCTTTTATTGAGTTTGGCAAATAGTTTCATTGTGCACAGCTAGGAGCTGATCCATCTGTGATCAGTCTTCAAACATCAATGGCCGGTTGAATTTCTCCTCCATTATATTCGTACATGTGACGTGATTCGCAACGTATCATGCGGATCGAGCTAAAATGCATAGCGTCTCCCTTCCCTCAACGCTATGCCGACAACAAATACATTTCCCCGTTGGTAACTTTTCCCTGTTCGTAACTTCATGGCGCCCCATTTCCTCAAGTTAATGAAGGTCCAATAGGGCGCAAAGATAATAATAAGTGCGCCATGGAGATGTTCGAGTTACGAACAGGGAAATGTATTTGTCGTCGGCATAGCGTTGAGGGAAGGGAGACGCTATGAATCTTAGCTAATGCGGATCACGTGATCCGTACTAAGAATAAAAGATATTTGCGATACCCAGGCAGGAGAAATTCAAACGGTCGTTGATGTTTGAAGACTGCATGATTGCAGACGGATCAGCCCTTCACGACGGCAATGAAACTATTTGCCGAACTTGATAAAAGCTGGGGGGGTTTTATTGCACAATAGATCCCACGACCCATGGAACCGTGCTGTCCCGGAGTGTACATGTACGTTCAGTAGAGGATTCATGCCGAAAAAGGAACGAACGAAGCCATGTAAACTTGGCTAAGTAACTCATGCCACCGTCGCCAGTCTGAACTCACAGTAAATAAACCCGAGGTATCGTAACAAAACAATTCGTGTCAACCAATACGTCCCTGTTGTAAGATGACACAATCTGTCCCTCTTCATTTTGCTGTCATCCTTGTGTCTATCCCCTTCTGTATTCAACCCCAACGACTCTGGATTCCCACGTCTTCTTCGCAAACCATCCCTGTCAGTGTCAGTTTCCGCCATGCTGCCTTGTTTCGATGCCGCCTTCGTGGGCAGATGCCCAAACAGCATTAACAAAAAGTACACTGGGGGTGATCTCCCTTTGACCACACCGGGCACCTGGCTGACAATCTCACGTTTGGCTGATGGCTAACTTTGGCTAACTTTCACTGCGAAATTAAGTTCTGGAGTTAGAGCGCCTGTCTGACAGAACAGAAAATACAGAATCCCCATTCTGTTAGATACAATGACGTCACTGAGAGATTTTCCTCCCTCTGAAAACCTTAATTTTAACACAGAAGTAAATGGAAAAAACTTCCAAAAAGTTATTGTATAGTTCAGCATCCATTTTAGCATGATAATTTGAAGAGATGTACTATCTTTCCCTTCGCCAAGTTGTAGAAATTTATCTCAAGTTTGAGCTAAGATTTTTAGTAAAAACCTGCTACGCCCCATTGAGGCCTAGGTTAAAAATCCCCCAGTTGCGCGGGTGGCAATTACGGCACCGTAACTGACAGAACAGTCGATCTTTTGTTTAGAGCCGTTGTTACTTCCGTTGTATCTAAGAGAATATTTAGTTGCACAGACATATCCCCATCTCGTTCCCTTAAACTCCCCCCACTTGGAAATTTCCCCTCCGGATATTTCCCCCACCCGGACAATTCCCCATGCACCTAAGACATTTACCCACCTGGACATTTCCATACTCAGGACATTTACCCTCTCATATATATTTTGATGCAATGTTTTCCCCTAACATGGAGAAAAAATCTTGCAGATATTTTTTTATGAATGGGTATACTACTTGCACAATTGGGACTCAGATCGAAAACTGAACCCAGGAGGTAGTTTTCCCGGTAATTCTATTCCGACATTGAAACTTGGTACGCTTACGTACCAGACCTCAACTGACCTACACACACATGGATGATGCATCATTTGTCGTTTTATTTTTTCAAATCTACCTGCCATATTGTCAAAATGTGGCACCGTTATGGAAACTAGATCCCGAAGTGATGTCAGATTATCTATTTTTACCTCGCGTTACGAAATAAAGGGGCGATCGGGGGGGCGAAGGATGTCAGTAGTATACAAACGGGATTTAAAGTCACATTGACCTAAAAAATTTGCATATTGTGTTGATCACGTGGAGGTCACAGAGGTCAAGTTCACTATAGTTCCGGCAAAGGTCAAGTTGTTGCCATGGTGACGTCACTTCCGATCACGTGACATTAGGGGGCATGTATTTTGCTGCGGTGATGCGGTCGGCGGTGATGCGGTCGCGGGAAAAAGCCTCCGAGGACAAAAAGTAGTCACAAATACGCGGGGAGCCGGGGGAAATTCTCCGGCAATCTTCGGCAATCTCCGGGACATTTTGGGGGCGAGAGGTGCCCCTAGTGGACCGATCGGGTCGAGTAAGGTGTCAAAGTGAAACGCTCGTCCAGGGCGATCAAATCATGGGTGGGTGTATGAAAAAGTAGGATTTGTCCCGAAAATATAAAAAGCGGAACTCGGACTTTACCCCTACAATAGGTGAAAACCCCTATCAACCATGTCCAAAAGGGCTAATATCGGTCTCCGGCTTATCGGGGACTGCTGAGAGAGGTAGGGTGGGGGGAGTGGGTGCATGTAAAATTAAGATTTGTCCCCGAAAATATAAAAAGCGGAAGACGGACTTTACCCCTACAATAGGGGAAAACCCCTATCAACCATGTCCAAAAGGGCTAAAATCGGTCTCCGGCCTATCGGGGCCTGCCCATCAAGTCATGGGTGGGTGCATGTAAATTGAGGATTTGTCCAAGAAAATACAAAAAGTGGAACACGGACTTTATCTCTACAATAGGGGAAAACCCCTATCAACCATGTCCAAAAGGGCCAATATCGGTCCCGGCTTTTCGGGGCCTGCCTATCAAGTCATGGGTGGGTGCATGTAACTTGAAGATTTGTCCCCGAAAATATAAAATGCGGAACACGGACTTTACCCCTAAACTAGGGCCTGATTTGCAAATTTGCATCTATAAGGGGGGAAAATGCAGATTTTACTATGGATTGTGGGGTCTTGTTTTCTGCGTCTCATCACGTAGAACACGATGGGCGGGGTCCCGAAGCTAAGCGGTGAAATTTATCGAAGAGTTCACGGAGGTCTGGATAGGCCCATAGGCCTACTGGCTCAGTGAATAGGTCCATGCTGGGCAATTCACACATGTTCATCGCGATATGGATTGTGGGATCTTGTTTTTCACGTCTCACCACGTAGAACACGATGGGCGGGGTCCCGAAGCCAAGCGGTGATTTTTTTTGAAAAAGTCACTGTGCGCGACCCATAGTGGTCCGATGGTGTCGTATGATGTCTGTGTTTGGGGTAGAGATGGACCACTATTGGTCAAAATGGGTCGTGGGAGGTGTCAAAGTGAAGCCTTTGTGGGGTAGAGTCAGCATGGCGTGTTTTTTATTGCAAGTCGCATCAATCTGCGCATGCGTAGTTGGGCGTAGTAAGTAAAGTGGTCATTTTGGGGGTGAGTGGGGGTGTCTTTGGAGTAGAGATGGACCATCATTGGCCCGAATGTGTCGTGGGAGGTGTCATTTTGTAGCTTTCGGTGTGTAGACCCCAATTTGAGGGATGTCCACAGCATCTGTGACGTCATCGGTGACGTCATCAGTACGAGTAGAAGCGAAAGTACATGTACATGTACTTTGTGCATGTCCATGTACATACACTGCGCGTGTCCATGTATTCTTTGCATATCCCTGTACATGTACTATGTGCCTATACATGTGCTATGTGCCTGTACATGTAATCTGTCCATGTACATATACTCTGCCAATGTACATGTTCCTTGTCCATGTACATGTACTCTTGCGGGAACAACACAGTATCCTGATAATATATACATCACGATAATGTAGCTGTAGTCAGCTTACCTGGCTAGTACTTCACACATTTATCGTTGTGAATTGTGGATTGATTCTTAATTGTAAGAAATTACATGTAGCTTGTCAGTATTTATATTCTTATTTTAGTCTTATTTTTGATAGCAATGATTACATTAACACCAAGAAGGATATTGTAGTTGCCGTTCAATATCGATCTGACGCTTATGTGGAGCCGTATTCAAGGTACTCGACACATTGGATAGAAATATTATAGGATACCTGTCCTGTATTATACAATATCTGTCCTGTATTATATCATATATGTCAGGCATTATACCATATCTTTGCTGTATTATACCATACCTGTCCTGCACTATACAAAATCTGTGCTGTATTATACAATATCTGTCCTGTATTATACCATATCTATGCTGTATTATACAATATATGCCTTGCATTATAAAATATCTGTCCAGTATTATACCAAATCTGTGCGGTATTATACCATATCTGTGCGGTATTATACCGTATGTCCTGTGTTGTACCTTATGTCCTGTACTATACAATATATGTTCTGTATTATACCATATCTGTCCTGTATTATACCATATCTGTGCTGTATAATATTATACCATATCAGTCCTGTGTTTTACCATATCTGTCCACGAAGTAAGGCTATGGCTGGCATACGCAGACAGAGAATGGTGGGAGAAAGACATTGGAAGGGCCGTTATGGGTTCGAGATGGACCAATATTCATGTGAATGGATCTGGGGAGGTGTCAATGTGAAGCTCTCGTGGCTCCGATTGGAGGGGCTGAGTCGTGGAAATGACATCATTCTGCACATGTGCATTTGTGGAGTAGTAGTAAAAGGGAAGTTTCGGAAGTGTGCAAGAGGCACTATATCACATCGGGGTATACATTTCATCCAAGTATACGGATAGCGGTTGTCGTGAATAACAAGAAGTTCAACAATGTTTATACAGTTTATTTTCTCCAATATTACATCATACCCAGGCTGGGGGATCCGCACTAGATATGTTTAGTATGTTCACAGCCAAACAAATTGAAATATCAAACACCATGTTTTATTATTTAACGCACCGTCATATTAGGTACAAGAGTTTACTGAGCTCAAATCAACGATCAGCATGTAGATAGAGAGTATATACGACATGATATGCTATTCATCAGTGCACGGGTGGCGCATTCAGCTGAGGGAGTTGATCAGTTTAGCCACGAAGAACGTCAGATTGGTCACCCTCTCCACCATCCACTTGGTGTTGGGGCGTTGACGTTGCGTCCATTCCAACGGATCCACGGTGTCCAGTTCCTCCAGCATCGTCTCCAGTGATGCACGATTGGTGATGGTGGAAGGATGCTCGTACACTTGGTTGTTGGCACTGGAATAGAAATAGCGCAGTTGATCCGTCATCTTATGGCGTAAGATGTACCCGAAAGCGACATTTATTATGAAGGCCGAAGGTTGGTCATTGAAGATGGCTTCCACGTAGCTGCGTGGACGGGCGAGGCCGCGATCGGTCAGTCGCAAATTGTCCAATATAGGACGATGACGGTGGAAACAGTGCCGGATCATGGGCCAATGGCGCCGATAGATGTCACTCACTGGATGGGCGTCCTGTAAGGGATCGCTAAGAACATTTATGGACTCGTCCAGAAACTGTTCGATGTTGTCAGGCGTATGACTCGAAACCGTAACGCTGGGGTCCGGCAGGATATCTAGGCCCTCCTGGACTGTGGGTATAGGTGGGCTGGTCATGGTCACATCACCATTGGCATTCGTCTCCCTGGGCTCGTCTTCAATGGGACTGAACTTCCGCGGCTCCTCTTCAGTGGGAAGTTGTCGCCCAAACCGTGGAGACGGGGCATGAATCAAACGTTGGTGCTGTCTTAACTGACTGGGTCGTTTGAAGAGTTGACCACAATCGTTACATTGTTCCGTCGCGCCCTCGTGGAGTAATCGTTCGTGGCGCAGTAAAGCATCTTTCCGATTAAATGACCGTGCGCAGGTTATACAAGTATACCGTGCGCCGTTGTGGGCGGCGTTCTCGTGGCGACGTAAATTGTCCAGTCGATTAAAAGTCTTCAGGCAGCTCGTACAAGAGAACATGTCGGCTGCGGATCAACGAATGATGAAAACTGCGACATACTGCCACTTTTATAATCCCTCACTGACTGCATCGGGCGTGACCTTGGACCTCTCGATGGTGGGGATTTTTGGCCTTAGACGTATGGAATGCATGTACTGACCTTTATCCAAGGACCTCATCTACCATTCGGGTTTTTCCATGTTGTCCATCCGGGCACTTTGGTTTTACTTTGACTTTGGTATAATACAGGACAGATATGGTATAATACAGGACAGATATTGTATAATACAGCACGGATATGGTACAATACAGGACAGATATTGTATAATCCAGGACCGATACTGTATAATACAGGACAGATATGGTATAATACAGGATAGATATTGTATAATACATGACAAATATTGTAAATACAGGACAGATATGGTACAATACAGCACAGATATGGTATAATTCGGGACAGATATGGTATAATAGAAGACAAATATTGTATAGTACAGAACATATATGGTACAATACAGGACATATATGATATAATACAGCACAGATTTGGTATAATACAGAACAGATACTGTATAATACAGCACAGATTTGGTATAATACAGAATATATATTGTATGATACAGGACATATATGGTGCAATACAGGACAGATATTGTATAACACAGGACAGATATTGTATAACACAGGACAGATATGGTATAATACAGCACAGATATGGTAAAATACAAGACATATTGTATAATACAGCACAGATATGGTATAATACAGGACAGATATTGAATAATACAGCACAGATATGGTATAATGCGCAGGGGTCAAATGTCACTTCCGGTCACGTGCCCGGAACCGGAAGTGACGTCACAATACAGGTCACGCCCCTGTCGGAAGTAGGTCAATAAGAACCAATTAAGCCTGTCAATGGTCAAAAGAGTCAATTTAGCCTTTACATTATGTCAATGGTCATTTCCGGTCACGTGGCAGCCCGTAAAAACCACAGTACCCGGATGGAAGATGGAGGAACGACGGGAAAAACTCACTGGGAGACCCGGATGTTGACAAGGTACCCGGATGGAAAACATGGAAAACCCGGGAGGGTAGATGAGGTCCCCGGATGTTGAAGGTCAGTACATGCATTCCATACGTCAAACGCCAAAAATCTCCACGATCGAGAGGTCCAAGGTCACGCCCGATGCAGTCAGTGAGGGATTATAAAAGTGGCGGTATGTGGCAGTTTTCATGATTCGTTGATCCGCAGCCGACATGTTCTCTTGAACGAGTTGCCTGAAGACTTTTAATCGTCTAGACAATTTACGTCGCCACGAGACCGCAGCCCACAGCGGCGCACGGTATACTTGTATAACCTGCGCACGGTCATTTAATCGGAAAGATGCTTTACTGCGCCACGAACGCTTACACCACGAGGGCGCGACGGAACAATGTAACGATTGTGGTCAACTCTTCAAACGACCCAGTCAGTTAAGACAGCACCAACGTTTGATTCATGCCTCGTCTCCATGGTTAGGCGATAACTTTCCACTGAAGAGGAGCCGCGGAAGGTCAGTCCCATTGAAGACGAGTCCAGGGAGACGAATGCCACTGGTGATGTGACCATGAGCAGCCCGCCTATACCCACAGTCCAGGAGGGCCTGGATATCCAGCCGGACCCCAGCGTTACGGTTTCGAGTCATACGCCTGACAACATCGAACATTTTCTGGACGAGCCCATAAATGTTCCTAGCGATCTCTTACAGGACGCCCATCCAGTGAGTGACATCTGTGGACGCTATTGGCCCATGACCCGGCACTGTTTCCACCGTCATCGCCCTATATTGGACTTGTACAATTTCCGACTGACCGACCTCACCCGTCTACGCAGCTACGTGGAAGCCATCTTCAATGACCAACCTCCGGGCTTCAAATTAAATGTCGCTTTCGGGTACATCTTACGCCATAAGAAGACGGATCAACTGCGCTATTTCTATCCCAGTGCCAACAACCAAGTGTACGACCATCCTTTCACCACCACCAATCTTGCGTCACTGGAGACGATTCTGGAAGAACTGGACACCGTGGATCCGTTGGAATGGGCGCAACGTCAACGCCCCAACACCAAGTGGATGGTGGAGAGGGTGACCAATGTTACGTTTTTCGTGGCTAAACTGATCAACTCCCTCGGCTGAATGCGTCACCCGTGCACTGATGAATAGCATAACATGCCGTATATGCGCTCTATTTCCTCATGCTGATCGTTGACTTGAGCTCAGTGAACACTTGTACCTAATGTGACGGTGCGTTAAATAAGAAAACATGGTGGTTGATATTTCAATTTGTTTTGCTGTGAACATACTAAACATACCCAGGGCGGCTCCCCCAGCCTGGATATGACGTACCATTGGGGATAATGAACTGTATAAACATTGTTGAACTGTTGCTATTCACGACAACCGCTATCCGCTATACTTGGATGAAATATATACCCCGATGTGATATAGTGCCTCTTGCACACTTCCTAAACTTCCCTTTTACTGCTACTCCACAACTGCACTTGTGCAGAATGACGTCATTTCCACGACACAGCCCCTCCAATCGGAGCCACGAGTGCTTCACACTGATGCCTCCCCAATCCATTCCCATAACGGCCCTTCCAATGTCTTTCACCCACAATACTCTGTCTGCCCATGCGGGCCATAGCCTTACTTCATGGACAGATATGGTAAAATACAGGACAGATATGGTATAATACAGCACAGATATGGTATAATACAGGACAGATATGGCATAATACAGAACATATATTGTATAGTACAGGACATATATGTTACAATACAAGACAGATATGGTATAATACAGCACAGATACGGTATAATACAGGACAGATATGGTATAATACAGCACAGATATGGTGTAATGCAGGACAGATATGGTATAATAGAGGACATATATTGTATAATACAGGACATGTACGGTACAATACTGGACAGATATGGTATAATACAGCACAGATTTGGTATAATACAGGACCGATACTGTATAATACAGCACAGATTTGGTATAATACAGAACAGATATTGTATAATACAGGACATATATGGTACAATACAGGACAGATATTGTATAACACAGGACAGATATTGCATATCACAGGACAGATATGGTATAACACAGCACAGATATGGTATAATTCCGGACAGACATGGTATAATACAGCACAGAGTTGGTATAATGCAAGACAGATATGGTATAATACAGCAAAGATATGGTATAATGCATGACAGATATCGTATAATAGAGGACAAATATTGTATAATACAGAACATATATTGTATAGTACAGGACATATATGATACAATACAGGACATATGGTATAATACAGCACAGATATGGTATAATACAGTACCGATTTGGTATAATACTGGACAGATATTGGATAATACAAGACATATTGTACAATACATCACAGATATGGTACACTACAGGACAGATATTGTATAATATAGCACAGATTTGGTATAATACTGGTCAGATATGGTAAAATACAGGACAGATATTGTATAATACAGCACATATATGATATAATACAGGACAGATATTGTATAATACGGAACAGGTATTCTATAATATTTCTATCCAATGTTTGTGTCGATTACCTTGAATACGGCTCCATATAAGCGTCAGACCCACATTGAACGGCAACAACAATATCGTTCTTGTTGTTAATGTAATCATTGGTATCAAAATAAGAGAAAGACTAAAATAGGAATATAAATACTGACAAGCTACATGTAATTTCTTACAATTAAGAATCAATCCACAATTCACAACGATAAATGTGTGAAGTACTAGTGAGGTAAGCTGACTAACGCTACATCACCGTGATATATATATATTATCAGGATACTGTGCTGTTCCCGCAAGAGTACATGTACATGGACAAGAAACATGTACATTGGCAGAGTATATGTACATGGACAGATTACATATACGGGCACATAGTACATGTACATAGTACATGTATAGGCACATATTACATGTACAGGGATATGCAAAGTATACATGCAAAGTATACATGGACATACGCAGAGTATATGTACAAAGTGTACATGTACTTTCCCTACTACGCGCACTGATGACGTCACCGATGACGTCAAAGATGCTGTGGACATCCCTCAAATCGGGGTCTACACCCCGAGATCTACAAAATGATACCTCCCACGACACATTCGGACCAATAGTGGTAGGTCAATAGTAGGCATATGGGCCTATCCAGAGCTCCGTGAACTTTTCGAAAAATTTCACCGCTTAGCTTCGAGACCCCGCCCATTGTTTTCTACGTGGTGAGACGTGGAAAACAAGATCCCATAAATCATATCGCAAAGAACATGTGTGAATTGCCCAGTATGGACCTATTCACTGAGCCAGTAGGCCTATGGGTCTGTCTATCCAGACCTCCGTGAACTTTTCGAAAAATTTCACCGCTTAGCTTCGGGACCCTGCCCATCGTGTTCTACGTGGTGAGACGAAGAAAACAATATCTCACAACCCATAGTAAAATCCACCAAAAAATTACCGCCCCCATACAGGCATTTTTTCCGGTACAGATGCAATGTGCGAATAAGGCCCTATTTTAGGGGTAAAGTCCGTGTTTCGCATTTTATATTTTCGTGGACAAATCCTCAATGTACATGCACCCACCCATGACTTGATAGGCAGGCCCCGATAAGCCGGGGACTGATATTAGCCCTTTTGGACATGGTTGATACGGGTTTTCCCCTATTGTAGAGGTAAAGTCCGTGTTCCGCTTTTTATATTTCCGGAGACAAATCCTCAATTTATATGCACCCACCCATGACTTGATAGGCAGACCTCGATAAGACGGGGACCGATATTAGCCCTTTTGGACATGGTTGATAGGGCTTTCCCCCTATTTTAGACGTAAAGTCCGTGTTTCGCTTTTTATATTTTCGGGGACAAATCCTCAATTTACCTGCACCCACCCATGACTTGGTAGGCAGGCCCCGATAAGCCGGGGACCGATTTTATCCCTTTTGGACATGGTTGATAGGGTTTTCCCCTATTGTAGGGGTAAAGTCCGTGTTCCGCTTTTTATATTTTCGGGACAAATACTGATCTTACATGCACCCATTCCCCCCACGCTACCTCTCTCAGCAGTCCCCGATAAGCCGGAGACCGATATTAGCTCTTTTGGACATGGTTGATAGGGGCTTTCCCCCTATTGTAGGGGTAAGGTCCGTGTTCCGCTTTTTATATTTTCGGAACAAATCATAATTTTACATACACCCACACATGACTTGATCGCCCTGGCGGAGGGCTTCACTTTGACACCTCAATCGGCCCAGTCGGTCCACTAGGGCGCCCCCTTAGAAACGATAATGTTTTTGCTTTAACAAAAGAAAAAAAATCAGAAAAAAATAAAATAGAAGAAATATCGGAATTTCACTAGCGGGTCAGTTATGGCACTTCCCCAGGGATTCTAGGGTGGTCCAATGTTAAAATCTAATGATAAGGTTTTTTGTTAGGCAGTCTTGCACATGTATACCTGTTGCTGCAGTTGTCAGCTGTAAATAAATGATTATGAAACTTGATACAAAGTGATTAGTATGATTATAGGATGTGCCTGTGCTGTTTATAAGATGAAATAGTTCAAATTATGACAAATGATAAGGTTTTTTGGTGTAGCAAAAGTGTATCTGTACAACTGTTCATTGAAAGTTTGCCGAAGTTGTCAGATGTCTCTGGATGATTATGTAACTTGGTACCGATACACATGCTTCCTATGATTAGAGGATGTACCGGTGATATTTATGAGATGAAACATTAATTTTTGTCCAAATTATGAGGTTTTGGACTTAATAATTTGCCAATGATAATGTACACACGTGTATGCCTGTACATACATGTACGCCTGTACAGGAAAGTTTGCTAAAGCTGTCAGCTTTCATTGGATGATTTTGACATTTGCTACACAGGTTTTATATGATTTGAGGATGTACATCCGCTATTTGTGACATGAAATAAGTTTGCTAAAGCTGTCAGCTTTCATTGGATGATTTTGATATTTGCTACACAGGTTTTATAGGATTCGAGGATGTACATCCGCTATTTGTGAGATGAAATATAAAAAAAAATCCAAATCATCGCGGTTTGGACTTCGTACTTTTCCAATGATATGATTTTAAAAAAATACATTGTACACCTGTTCTTGGAAAGTTTGCTCTACATTGTACACCTTCAATACTAGTGCAGCTTTAGCGAATCGACCCACAAGGCGAGATGTTGGGGCTCTCAAAACGCTTGGAACATGGAAAAGCGCATTTAGAGCTTTTCAGAGGCAAACATTCAAATGATACAAGAATGAAACTAAGCAAGGATGGTTCGATTAGGCCACTCATTTGGCGGTAGAAATAAGCCAAGGTAGCTGCCGATTATTCCTGTTAATACACGTTTTGGCTAGAGAATGAGTGATGAATGAATGAATGTCCAATCACCAAATGCCTTTGTGTGCGGCAAATATAATATTGTTAAAAAACCTTGCCTGACAAGTCCAGACTTGATAAATACATGATTAAATTTTACCGACAGATGTCTGACATCTCCTTTTTCAGTCGATGCATGCATAACAAAAATAATTAATTGTTTCAATTCTACAGTTCATATATCAATAAAGGTATTATTAACAGTTTAATTCACATTTGAACTTCCGAGTGAAGTACTGTTCCTTTGTCTGTCTCCTGACTGTATCATCGGATTTCATTTTATAAAACGAAAAAATACTAAATTTCGTTTCAAGATCACTAGCACATTCTGCAATGTGTTTGCTAACCTTAAGATGTCTTAATGAAGGTGTGTTGATCTGTTGTCGATGGACTCTTACTATTTCTGAGTGCATCCCCCGTTTCGCCAATGTATGTTTTGTCACATCCATTGTATGCAAATAACATACAGTAAATTTTGTGAATTGCAGTTCATACTGCTATTAACCTTGAAATTTGTATTCGTATGGCGAAACAGAAAAGTAGACCCAACAATAATGTTTGTACAGCACTTGCATGTCGGTTTTCCACATTTAGATACTGAGAACGTTTGATTATTTGGTGTGAATTTTGCAGAAGTCAGAAGTTTTTAAGATTGTCGTGTTCCGTTTATAACTTGAACCCCATTAAAAGTTTTCCGGAGTCCTTCGGTTGATTCAAGTAGGTTAAGATTATCCTTAATAACAGGGGGAAAATTGACATTCTTGGGATTGAAAGTGTTGATAAAATTGATTAAATTTTGATTTGGTCTGTCTACTGTAGATTTTCTCAAGTCCTGTATATCAATAGACAGTGCTTTGTCTATGCCTTTGTTTACAACACCCTGTGGGTAATTTCTCGCTCTCAAGAACAGTTTGAGTTCATTCAGGCGTTCAATGGGTATGTCACTCTCAGTAACAATAGTGCATATTCTCCTCACAAGTGTGAAGGGTACCTGGTTATTCGTTTGGCGAGGATGGCATGAGATATAAGACAAATACTGCTTTGTGTCGGTCGCTTTGTAGAAGATATCGATTATAAGTTTCTTGCCTTCTCTTTTTAACAAAATATCAAGGAATGAGATTTGATCAGCACTACTTTCTCTAGTGAATTTTATATTTGGATCCAACTGATTCGAAAGGTCATGAAATGTATTGAAGTCACCAAAACGGTTATTCCAAATGATGAAACAGTCATCCAAAAAATGTTTGAAAGATGATTCAATTTTTTCTTTTGCGTCAGTGCCGAAATGATTTTCCAGTTGGTCAGATAGTTTATTTTCTAAGTATCCTAATACCAAAGTTGCGTATGTGGGGGCAAACTTTGTTCCTATTGCTGTAATTAGGAGCTGACGGTAATATTTGTCACCAAATTCAAATGTGTTGTTTTCCAATATCAGTTTGATAGCAGATAAAATGAATTCTTTCGTGAAACGGTCATCATTTTTGTTTGGATAATGGTCTAACCAATAGCTGATAGCTTACAAACCTAAATCATGGGAAATATTTCCATACAAGTTGGTCACATCAAACGTGCAGAACAGTTCATCCTCTGAAATTCCGGTTGATATTTTGTTCAAGAAATCGATGTCAGCTCTAACGTATGATGGAACAAAATGAATGTAAGGTTTGAGCAGGATATCAATTATCTCATTCAATTTGCTTGTAGGGCAGACTGGACCAGCAATAATCGGTCTGAATGTAAGATCCTCTCGTCTCAGTTCTGTTACATGTTCAGAATTTTGCTCCTTAACAGCATTGATAACCATATCTGATTTATGTATTTATGGTAAGCCATATAGCTGACTAGTTTTTGACTCAAATTTTGTCAAAAATCCCTTCTCTTGTGCAGTTAGATTACCGTCATGTTGTGCTAATGAATAATGAATTTTTGTTTTAGTTGTTTTGTCGGCATTGTTGGATAAACTCTCATAACAACGTACCTCGTTTACTATTTCCAACATTTTCCCTTCATAGTATGAATTGTCCATAACTATACAACAGCTGATCTCTTGTCTGCTTCTTTTAAAACAGTATTTTTGTTATGTCGGAGTCGTTTCAATGAAAGTTTCTCGGCCTTATTTAAATTAGACCTGGTATTTTGCCTGCTTTGTCTTCCGATGGGTTGGTGATTCAGAAAGTTAATGAAAATATCTAAATCCACATCTCGGCCTCGCGGTGGTTTAAATGTTCCTTTGTATTTTTACGATGGATGCATGGATCAGTAGATGTGTTGTCACTGAAGTATTCCTGGAGTCTTAATTTTCTGGTGAAGTTGTTTATGTCACTTTTCAGATCATTCACATTGGGCCCAAGAGTCGGTGTGAATTTTAGAACCTTTTTAATACATCAATCTCACCTTCCATCAGAACTACAGAGGAAAGATTCATCACTTTAGGGTCTGACGGTGAGTGATCTGGGCCATTTCTCACCGATGTCCGTCTTTCCGGTGACCCTCGCCTAAAAAACGATTCCGCGTATATATATATATATATATATATTGGGGGGCTATCAAACGATGCTTTGATAAACTGCTGAAAGCAGTGAAACTAGTAACCGAAATCAATCAGTCCGAGTTTGTCATGACTTTTTTCTAGTACTATATTTACCATACACAAAGGCAGTTTATACTGTGATCATTTAGTCTATATATATATATATATATATATATATTGGCAGGAAGCGATTAATGTAGTCAGAATTTATGAATTAAATGATATAATGGTGAATAGACTGCGTCGCATTGCTGAACTCTGGTTATAATATAATTGGCAAATAAAGAGAATATGCCGTTGGAGCTTTTTCACATAAAAGCGGGGATTGTCACATGTATACAGGAATGAAATTATGTACAATGCTGATCAAAGACGAACAACATATTGAATGCACATTCGGAAGTCTTACTGGTAAACAATAGACAGTGTTATATAAGATGGAGCTTCGAGCGAAATTGAAAAGACATTTCCTTTGACAGACACTTTCAACTACTGTAAATCGAACGGCACCAGCAATTGCAACATCCTCCAGTTTCATTCAAAGGCAGTCTTGAGAGTCGCCAATGAGCTTAATGATTGTGCCATGGGGGGCTGAACATGACCGCGACATCAGCCTATAGCCGTTCCTTGCATCAGCCGTGGCAGAGAGAACAAAGCGTTGCACGTGTAAGATAACCAATGTTACATTCGAAACTGTCATGTTTTTGTTTGGTTTATATGATGCTTTATTGCATTTTGTGCATTGTAGGAGCGCATTAACATAACTTATTACTGCGTCTCCCACTTTTACATAATTTGAAATACACAGCATTCATTACAATCTTACATACATATTGAATACAACATGTGACGGCCGGAGAGAACAATATTGAAAAATAATTCAGGTAATTGGTGGAGGGGGGAGGGGGAGTGCTCGGGATGACCATATGCGCGTCTACGACTAGGGATATGTATGTCGTTATTATGCTAATATCGGTCGCTTAGGATTTGCTAGGGGTAGTTACTTTTCTTTGTTGTTAGCTATGTGTATAATTTATATTCTTATATTCAAATCGTTTTGTCGTTTTGACAAACTCACCTAAACATATCTGAGCTTCAATGTTTAATTTTGTACTTTTTCCATCGTTTCCAAATAGCAATGCCTGGGTTGATGGCATCAGATCGGTACCATAGATTCTATTAATATTTTCCAGAAGGACAACTCTTTGATTTCTAAATAGGGGACAGTGAAATAAGTAAAGGTCAACAGTTTCATCAGCATATCCACAGTTGCACTGAGACGTTTGTGGAATAAAGTTGTTGAACATATGTCGTTTTAGGTTACTACAACCATTTCGCAGACGACAGAGTATAACATTTTCTTTTCGACTGCATGCGTAAAACCACGGCGGTGGCTTCGAGATTGGCCATATGTTCTGTAAATGACGTTTAAAAGCAACCAAGAAAACTTATTGATGCAGATGCATCAATGCCGGCGGAAACGTTTGTAGCTTATAATCTGCGTATTACAAGCCGATTACGTGTGCAACTGGTGAATACAGGTCACGATGCACATTATGGTAAAAAAAAAACGTCGATTTGTTTGTTTTCCTTAAAGGTTTGACTAATGTAGTTCGCGCAAGAACCCATCTGGAAAGTGTGGGGTTAGCCGGAAGTTAAGTGCTTGCTGGCAAAATGCAAAATGCAAAATGTCAAACTAGGACTTTGAAAGTAATGTTCTCTGGTTGACGTATTAAGTCATCTCATATAGCCTGATGTAAGAGATCGCGCTGTGGCATTATACGGGACCCATCATCAAGCCACTATTTCTTTATTGATGTGTGTCATTGTGAATTAAGCCTAGATCGACTTTCTCTACACAACAATCCGATCCGCGTGTTTTACTGTTTCAAGTTTTTAGTAACTCGCAGTTCAATCTCAAACATTTTGCTGCAGACGTACACATGGTACAGGTGAATAACTCCATCATGTATGGTCATCGATTTGGTCTCTCAGCCATAATAAAATAGTACTAAAGAACATTTATTCGATGAATTCATTATAACAGAATTAATATTAATTTGTTAACCACGAACGGGTGATACAATCCTGTCGTTTTACGATCTAAAACTAGCTGGATCACTCAACGGCACGTCTGTGAAAGTATGGCTCGAGAAAACACCTGTTACTCGTCCAATATCAAGATGGCGGCTCCCATGTTTAGCGAATTCAGAAATCCGGCGGCATGGCCGCCGGAAATAACGAAGGACAGTTTCTAACAGATTCCGGGAGGGTATTCCAGTCACGCACAGAAGAAGGGAAGAAAGATCTACGAAAGACTTCAGTACGACATCTGTACGATGTAAACTGGGTTGGATTGCGTAAGCTATAAGGGTTTCGCACATTAGTAGCAATAGGAAGATTATCCTCGAGAGAAGAAGTAGTCATGCCATTAGATATTCGGTAAAACATAATCAGCCTGTGACTATAACGCCTTTGAAATAGTTTTTCAAAGCCTGCCTCAGTATAAAGTGCTTCAAGTCTTAACACTTCTTGTCAAACCAGTAATAGTTCTCAGTGCCTCTTTTTGGATATTCTCCAGCCGATCAAGTTCATTTTGTGACAAATTGTCCCAGACCACGTCGACATATTCTAAGCTAGGTCTGATGAAACTTTTGTACATTATTTCGAGTGTTTTTCTGTCTAAAATGTATTTCATCCCTTTAAAGATCGATAACTTTTGCTGTGCTTTGATAACAAGATCTTCGACATGGTCGTTCCATTTTCCTTTATTGTTGAACGTAACTCCAAGATGTTTATGATTCGAAGACAGGGTGATGGTTTTATTTTCAAAAGCGATAGGAAAAGACGATGGTTCACGACGCAGAGAAGCTAAAACGGCGACAGTTTTTGTTGCATTAAAATCGACAAGCCATGTTCTCGCCCAGTTAGATATCAGGTCCAGGTCATGGTAGATGGAGACAGTCTGGTGGGTTAAGGTATCAGAGATGAGGTATAGACTACGGTGGCTTATTAGTGCCATCCAATAAAACTATACATTTTCCCTATGATTTCATGTTTCTCATAAGTTTAACTGTACATTTTCTCTATGTTTGCGTATTTCTCTTCAATTCACCTCGCCTGTTTGATGATCACTCATGCTGTTTTTATCCAAGATGAGAAATCAACAGGAAAACTTAAAATAAACGGCATTCAATCCAAATTTACAAACTAAACCTTTTCTCCGCGGTGTAAGCCTTTTCTCCGCGGTTGAAACCTTTTCTCCGCGGTGGAAACCTTTTCTCCGTGGTGTAAACCTTTTCTCCGCGGTGGAAACCTTTTCTCCGCGGTGTAAACCTATTCTCCGCGGTGTAAATCTTTTCTCCGCGTTGGAAACCTTTTCTCCGCGGTGGAAACCTTTTCTCCGCGGTGGAAACCTTTTCTCCGCGGTGTAAACCTTTTCTCCGCGGTGGAAACCTTTTCTCCGCGGTGGAAACCTTTTCTCCGCGGTGTAAACCTTTTCTCCGCGGTGAAAACCTTTTCTCCGCGGTTGAAACCTTTTCTCCGCGGTGGAAACCTTTTCTCCGCGGTGTAAACCTTTTCTCCGCGGTGTAAACCTTTTCTCCGCGGTGGAAACCTTTTCTCCGCGGTGGAAACCTTTTCTCCGCGGTGTAAACCTTTTCCCCGCGGTGAAAACCTTTTCTCCGCGGTTGAAACCTTTTCTCCGCGGTGGAAACCTTTTCTCCGCGGTGGAAACCTTTTCTCCGCGGTGGAAACCTTTTCTCCGCGGTGTAAACCTTTTCTCCGCGGTTGAAACCTTTTCTCCGCGGTGTAAACCTTTTCTCCGCGGTGGAAACCTTTTCTCCGCGGTGTAAACCTTTTCTCCGCGGTTGAAACCTTTTCTCCGCGGTTGAAACCTTTTCTCCGCGGTTGAAACCTTTTCTCCGCGGTGTAAACCTTTTCTCCTCGGTGTAAACCTTTTCTCCGCGGTGGAAACCTTTTCTCCGCGGTGAAGCGCTCCGCGATTTGGCGACCTTTTTCTCCGCGGTGTAAACCCCTACTCCGCGATTGGAAACCTTTTCTCCCGCGGTGGAAATACTGCTCCGCGGTGTAAACTGCCTTTTCTCCGCGGTTGAAACCTTTTCTCCGCGGTGTAAACCTTTTCTCCTCGGTGTAAACCTTTTCTCCGCGGTGGAAACCTTTTCTCCGCGGTGGAAACCTTTTCTCCGCGGTGTAAACCTTTTCTCCGCGGTGGAAACCTTTTCTCCGCGGTGGAAACCTTTTCTCCGCGGTTGAAACCTTTTCTCCGCGGTGGAAACTTTTTCTCCGCGGTGTAAACCTTTTCTCCGCGGTGTAAACCTTTTCTCCGCGGTGGAAACCTTTTCTCCGCGGTGGAAACCTTTTCTCCGCGGTGTAAACCTTTTCTCCGCGGTGGAAACCTTTTCTCCGCGGTGTAAACCTTTTCTCCGCGGTGAAAACCTTTTCTCCGCGGTGGAAACCTTTTCTCCGCGGTGTAAACCTTTTCTCCGCGGTTGAAACCTTTTCTCCGCGGTGTAAACCTTTTCTCCGCGGTTGAAACCTTTTCTCCGCGGTGGAAACCTTTTCTCCGCGGTGTAAACCTTTTCTCCGCGGTGTAAACCTTTTCTCCGCGGTTGAAACCTTTTCTCCGCGGTGTAAACCTTTTCTCCGCGGTGGAAACCTTTTCTCCGCGGTGGAAACCTTTTCTCCGCGGTGGAAACCTTTTCTCCGCGGTGGAAACACACGTGACTCGACAGTCTCGCTCTGGCCTTGTACCGCCATATTGTTTAGGAGTGGTATGGGAAGCAACAATCTTGGGGCCCGAGATCCGAACTCCCGCCTGCCCTATCCCCGAGCTCCGAGCTCCCGACTGGCGTTGACGGGCGTTGAGACGGGCATTAAGGCGTAACGACTCCTGCTTTCTATACTAATACCAAACGACCCTATATGACCACTCACTCACTCCCTCTCTCACTTCCTCATTCACTCACTCACTCACTCACTCACCATTGTTAGTGCGTCTATGCGTTAAGACGGGCGTTGTGCACGCTTCACGGGCGCTGTGTACGCCTCACTCACCCTCTCCCTCACTCACTCACTGCATTGCGCCGCAAGGTCAATAGGGCTCGAAATGCGCTTTTATACCTCTAAATGTGAGTCAATATACTATTACTATTAGTGAGGTGGCTTAGCAAAAAGATCGTGACACGCTGGTCCAAAGCACCAAACTTGGCACATCCATTACTTGAGGCATACAGAAGAATATCAGAAGGGGTGCCCATTGCTCTGGGCCGTGTGACGCCTACGGTGGCCCGTTAGGGCCATTGTCGTTTCTTTTGATTTCCTATGTTTTTCTTCTATTTCCGAAGAAACCAACTTAATTTTCTACATTTTCTTTGTATTTTCCAAGAAATCAACTGAATTTTCAGCGAATTCATAGCAATATTCTGAGAATTTTCCGTGTTCAACGACGTAAAAACAGAGACAAAGTCGAAGAAAAACCTATGAAATTCTTGAAAAACACCAAATATAATTTTCTCCGCGGATATAATATTTCCTCCGCGTATATAATCATTTCCTCCGCGGATATAATATTTCCTCCGCGGATATAATATTTCCTCCGCGGATATAA
>JAVTVY010004603.1:0-39207 GCA_036873755.1 Hanleya hanleyi
ACAGTGTTAACTGTAACACTCCAGTTTTTAGTGTGTAATCCCATACATGCATGTTTTAAGATGTAGGATGCTACATGTATGAGATGAATCATCACCTCGGAAGATCATGTGAACAAAGGAGTAGATAGGGTAGCTTATGTAGGCTACCTGAATTAGCGCAATAAGCAAACCAGAATACTCCGAGATCATGTAGGGAAGTTGCAACTAATTTTATTCACAGAAAGTTTAGCAGATGCTGTTTTATCTAGCTAAAGCATATCCAAACCATAGCTAAATGTAGCTAAACACAACTAAACGTGTCTAAACGCATCTAAAACATCTGTGTGAGTGGAGATTTACATGACTGCAAAATAAAATGTGAACAAAGGAGACAAGCAAATCTGTACAAAACAGAACCATGCATCAGATTAAATCATCCACGTCATACATGTTATGCATTCGTGTATACACAAATTATCAATGTACCGCTTTAATTTAATTTCTCCTTTCCCATATGTTTACCAGAATACCATTCAGTTTACATGTAATTAGGTCTTTCTGGAAAGACCTTTTGTTATTCTACGGATTATTATTATTATTCCACTTTTGAAATAGCGGCTAAACGGCTTGATATACAGCTGTACGTTCTGGTACAAGTATTCAATTTTGACCTTGACCTTGACCTATTGAGCTATGGGCTTTTTTGATAAAAACACCATTTTGCGAATATTGACCAAAGGCATAAGGCGATGCAGCTGAAATTTAAAATGTGAAAGTTTGCAGATACACCCAATAAAATAACCAATAAAATAAGTAGGTCAAAGAAGTGATTTTCGAGTTCTCTCCCCTGGTGCTGCTTTTCGTGTGGGCTGTTTACAGCCAAAACTAAAGAACATATCTGAAAGAAAGTCAATGGTTGGTAAGTGTTATATGGCCATGCTGCAGTTATATTTTTGAATTGTTACGTAACGAGAAAAAGTAGTTATCTCCCCTTTAATGTTTTTCAAAACCTGGCATTTTATAAGGAAATAAGCTACGGTATTGATACCCCTACTATTGATGAACACTTTAATGACCGAAAAGAATGTGACCTTAAATTTGACCTTTGGCTTCCAGGAGCGTCTCTATATGAGTGCAAATTTTGGTGGTGAAATCTTGAACGGCTAATGCGATCAGCCTAAAAATAAGGTCACGTGACCTACATCATGTCACAAGGTCACCACTTGTCTCAGAACTCGGCCTTGACCTTGACCTTTGAAGTGGTAAGCATCCAAATATCGAAAATACGGCTTCCATTTTCTGAAAAACTAACGCACTAGTTACAAATCAATGAAACAGTAGTGGGCACAATATTGCCTTTCTTTTGGCACTATTTATAAAACGAGCCGATGTGACCTTGACCTTGAATATCGCACAATGTAAAGAACATTGTTCGCATTTTTCTAAAATGAGGTAACAGAACATCAGCAGAACCCATAGAAAGATACCAGAAAGATTGGGAGATAATTAGCCATTTCTGAAATTTTGGATTTATTCGAATTTTCCGAAAATTATGCATCCAATCATCACTATTTTCAGGCAAGATTGAGCGAATATATATATGTATTTTCCTATGAAATTTCAAGAATATAGCCTTGATAGGTTTAGAGATATTAAAAAAAAAATCAATTTTCCCGAACTATCAAGGCGTTAAATGGTCACATGTTGATTTTATCTATTCAATGGGAGTTGTCAATTTCGCTATAGCGATTCGGCTGTAACACTCGAGGCATCCGGAGTTCGCAATTAAATAAATGTTGTATTACATGACAGAGCTGGCTGATCTTTTTGAAAACGCTATAACTCTTGAACCGCAATAGGTACGGACTTCTATTTTGCTGTCGGTTACTTCCAATAAGGAGTTCTTTCGTCGACAATGACTCCATACCAGGAACAGTAATAATACAGCTTAGACAGAGGCTTAGCGATGAAACAGAAAAGAAAACATTCTCCCCACTTCGTGCATGCTATTTGCCTATCACCCGTCAGGTTAAACACTTTCGATATCAAGTAGTAATTGATTTCATCCATCTAATTGTATAACGCCAGATCGGTTTGAAATAGGTATTAATTGGTTCTCCATTGACAAGGCGTGAAGACCTGTATGTAACCTGACACAAAAGTTAAAGCTTTCAGGAGTTTCAACTGTACCAACCGAGTAACCCTGTGATTTTAATTAAATAAACGTCGTTTGAAATGAAGCTGCGAACCATGATGAGCCCTCTGTAAGCCCATAACGCATTATGTATATTTGTTAATTAAACGAAGGGTGTTCAGTTATCATCATATCGACATCGCCTATGCAACATGACATGAACTTGATTTCCAACGAAAGGATACCTTCGGAGAACCGTTGTGGAAAGACCGTGTCATAGTACCAACAATGTCTAGTACTATATTAGCTTCTCTCAGACATCTACAACTTTCTTTAAAGTCACAGGCTTGCACTTGACAATTAAGATCTCATTAACAAACCCTAAATACCATAGTGTTATTCACTACTTATGTGAGAGACTAAATAGCTAATTGAGGCGTTTATTAAGTTAACACCTAAGTTTACAGTGTATGAAAAACTCACTCAAGGCTTAAACAGCTGAAAAATAGCCATCATGTTATCGAATGCCGCTGTACTTACAGCACCTGTTAGTTGCGGAGACATCAGATCGACATTTCTGGCACGGGACACAGATTAGAACCATGGCTATTTCGATGCGTTTTTTCTCTCCATACGTCATCATGTCGCCTGCTATAAATATGCGCTAATACGGTGTTAGTAAAGTCAAAATTTTATTTTTGCAACTTTGCATAATAAGCTGTGTTTTGTTCAAAGAATATACTCCAGTTTGATTTTGTTATCGCCCACAGTTTCAAGTTACATAAAACAACGTTGACTGAAGTTTGAAAGTGGACTTTTGTCTGTTTTTTTTTTTTACTTTTCGCATACATTTTAGGAGGGATTTGTTTATGTAGTCTAAAATATGACATCTTGAATTAAAACGGATCTAATGTTTTACAGTCGCCATATCTGCCGTGCTGTTACATCGAAATATTATTTTGGTTATTTAGATGTCATATTTTGCATATATTAAAATTTCCATGCTGTAATGTATAAGAAAAAGCAGTGAAAAAAACCCCACAAAAACACAATTTCAAAAGTCAGTCGATGCTGTTTTACATCACTTTTGAGTCTGAGCTTTAACAATATCTAACTGACATATCTGAGGATATCTGTTTAGTTGTTGTTTTCTTGCTTTAGGATTATTCAGACAACTGTACATCGGCCGGCAAGATGACCATGGGACCAGGCAGAC
Source organism: Hanleya hanleyi (assembly GCA_036873755.1). NCBI lineage: Eukaryota > Metazoa > Mollusca > Polyplacophora > Lepidopleurida > Hanleyidae > Hanleya > Hanleya hanleyi. The sequence continues at coordinate 3,330 of JAVTVY010004603.1, forward strand.
CTTATCCAGTGACCTTGTACCAGGTTAATCACAAATTGAGGAACAATGCTGAGATAAATATGGCGCATATTCAGGAATCAGCCACTGATCTTTCTGAAACCATGAGAGACATCGTTGAATCCAGAGAAGTCTCACCCAAGTCACCGTCAGCACTTGTTAAATTACACCCACATGATAGTAGCTACAAATCAGAAGCGGCATATCGCTCTGTGAGCAGCTGTAGTGTAAAGTTTCACGAAGAAATGCACACTGGAGATCTGCCATACAAATGCTCATTTTGTCCACATTTCTGTAAAACACGTGGACAACTAAATCAGCATAAAATAACTCAAACGTGTGACAAGCCATTCAAATGCCCACTGTGCCCATTCAGCTGTAAACAGGGTGTACACCTAAGGCAACATGAAAAAACTCATACTTGTGAAAAACCATTCAAATGTCCACTTTGTCCATTCAGCTGTAATCAGAGTGGAAACCTGAAACGACATAAACGCTGTCATTCTAGCGAGAAGCCGTTCAAATGCTCAGTGTGCCCATATAGCGGTATGACAAGTGAGTGCCTAAAGAATCATGAAAGAACTCATACTGGTGAAAAGCCATTCAAATGCTCAATCTGCCCATATAGCAGTATAAAAAATGAATGCCTAAAGAATCACGAAAGAACTCCTACTGGTGAAAAACGGTTCAAGTGCTCACGCTGCCTGTTTAGCTCTACACGAAGTAGAAACCTGAGAGAACATGAGAGAACTCATACTGGTGAAAAGCCATACAAATGTCCACTGTGCCCATTCAGCTGTAAACAGGGTGGACACCTAAGGCGTCATGAAAGAACTCATACTGGTGAAAAGCCATTCAAATGCCCATTGTGCCCATTCAGATGTAAACGGAGTGAACACCTGAGGCAACATGAAAGAACTCATTCTGGTGAAAAGCCATTCAAATGCCCACTGTGCCCATTCAGACGTAATCGAAGTGTAAGCCTAAAGCAACATGAAAGTACTCATACTGGTGAAAAGCCATTCAAATGCCCACTGTGCCCATTCAGCTGTAATCAGAGTGGACACCTAAGGCAACATGAAAGAACTCATACTGGTGAGTGGTCATTCAAATGTCCACTGTGCCCATTCAGCTGTAATCAGAGAGGAAACCTAAGGAAACATGAAAGAACTCATACTGGTGAAAAGCCATTCAAATGCCCACTGTGCCCATTCAGCTGTAATCAGAGTGGAAACCTAAGGCAACATGAAAGAACTCATACTTGTGAAAAGCCATTCAAATGTCCACTGTGCTCATTCAGCTGTAATCGGAGTGGATACCTTAGGCAACATGAAAGAACTCATACTGGTGAAAAGCCATTCAAATGTCCATTGTGCCCATTCAGATGTAATCGAAGTGTAAGCCTAAGGCAACATGAAAGTACTCATACTGGTGAAAAGCCATTCAAATGTCCACTGTGCCCATTCAGCTGTAATCAGAGTGTAAGCCTAAGGCGACATGAAAGAACTCATACTGGTGAAAAGCCCTTCAAATGCTCAATATGCCCATATAGCAGTATAAGAAGTGACTGTCTAAAGAATCACGAAAGAACTCATACTGGTGAAAAACCGTTCAAGTGGTAACTGCCTGTTTAGCTGTACAGAACGTGGAAACCTGAACCGACATGAAGGCTGCCATACTGGGGAGAAGCAGTTCAAATGCTCAAGGCAGCATGGAATGAATCATACCGATGAAAAGCCATTCAAACCTCAGCCGTCAGCTGTAAACAGACGGGACACCTGAGTCAACATGAAAGAAGTCATACTATTGAAAAGTCATTCAAATGCCCACGGTGCCCGTATAGCTGTACAACAAGTGGAAAGCTGCAACGACATAAACGATCTCATGCTGGTGAGAAGTAGAAACCTGAAATGACATGAACTCAATCATACTTTTGAGAAGCCATTCAACTGCTCAGTATGTCCTTTTGGCAGCACAATAAATGAAAGCCTGAAGGAGCATGAAAGAACTGGTACATGTAAAAAGCCATACAAATATCTACTGTTCTCTGAGAAGCTTACCCGAAGGAAATCGCTCAAGAGACATAAAATAACTCACACGAAAAGCGATCATTGGTCAGGAGAGGCAAGGCTGAAATAAAAAAATGACAATCTTTCATATCGTTTTGCCGGAGAGAGATTATGAGGGGGGGGGGAGGATGTGTCTGTGTCCTATCTCTGGAAATTATAAAGTTTTCAGTTGAAAAAAAAAAGAATAAATCAAGAAAAAAATAAAATAAAATAAAAATGTTAGGTGGGTATTTCACTAGGGTGGTCAGTTATAACACTGCTCAAGGATTCTAGAGGTGTCCCATTGTCAAATCTACTGATATGTGAACATTATTGTTTAGCAGAAATGCACATGTAGGCCTACACGTGTACATCGAAAGTTTACTGCAATTCTCCGCTTTCAATGGATGCTTATGAAACTTGGTACCGTACCTTCACAGCCGTATTTGCGATATCTGGGTTCAAATTTCTAGTAGATATGCTTTTAGTTTGGATTTGAATGAAGAGGTTGATGCGATACCTTTGATCAGAGAAGGTAGTTTTTTTCCACTCTAAAGGTCCTGTAGTTTTTGTAGTATAATATGACCAGTTGTATTCATGGATGGGTCGATAGAGGTTCAAATTTTTTTATTATTATTATTATTTGGTCCATCAGTCAAAACACATACATTCAAATTTTTACAGCATATACCCTATCAATACAGCTTAACAATTTAATTTAAACTCTGAAAATATGGTCAAATATATTCACAATATTGTAAATTTTGTAACGGAGTGGAATATCCCAAGAACAACACTACATGTATTTGTTTAAATGATTACAGGTATGAAAATATCGAAGTCATACAGAAATCATGTTTAACTAGGTACTGTACTCATTAGAAACTATGACAGTGTATGTATAAAGAGTTATGGCGAATAAACTATGGTTCCAACATAATCCAAGCTTGCCATTTCTCATTGAACTTTATGGTGTCATATGCAAGAGTTAAGCCCAGTCTCTCTGATTCATAGTATTTTTAATCTCATCCTTAAAACACTTTGGCTTCTAGTATGGTAACAGTATATATCTGATTGTCTCGTAAAGTCATTTTGGAAGCTTATATAGCAATTCTGGGTGGCTTCTAGTATGGTAACAGTATATATCTGATTGTCTCGTAAAGTCATTTTGGAAGCTTATATAGCAATTCTGGGTGGCGCATGAATTTAATGCACCATCAACAGAAATGCGTATACACATTTAATTTGGGTAGCTGTAGAATTTTCAATTTAAAAAAATAATGGTAATGTATGGTCTATCTTTTTAGATAAAGTTATCACTCGCACCCGTTTCTGCAACTTGATTAGCTGATTCAAATGAGTGATATATGTATTCCCCCAGAGAAGTTTACAATAGAACAAGTAAGGGAATATCATTGAATACTATAGTATATATAATGTTTTCTTATTTAATGATTTTTTTATGTAATTAATGATTCCGATATTTCCTGAAATTTATTACAGATATAATTTATGTGTGATTTCCAGTTTAGTTCCTCTTTAAAAAAGACGCCCAAAAACTTGAATTTGTTGACACGTTCGATTGACGTCCAGAAATAGCTAATTCGCCATCGATTGATCGCTTTCGGGTATTTGGCTTAACGATAATATACTTTGTTTTCTTTTTATTCAGTGATAGGCGTTTGCAACAATAACCAGTTATGTATTTTATGTAATCTCTCAGACATGACTTCAATAGCGCCAGCAAGGTGTTGAGAGGAATATACAGTACTAGTACAGCATACAGCTAACAGAATAATTCTAAGTACGTCGATAGCTCTATTTTACTCAATAAAAACCAGCCCTACTGGCATATGGCTATAGTGTCTAGCACCCATAATCAGGTGAAGAAAATAGATGTCCCACAGTATTTGTTGTCCCACTGCCCATGTGCGACCATCCTTATGCAATGAACTTCCTCTCCTTTACATCCATCGTGCTTTTGAGAAATGCTTAGAAAAAGCCCCGTCTATATGTGAAATTTACAGCTTTCCATAAACCAAAGAGTTATCTAAAGTGGCTCAAGTCATCTATATTACGACTGTTGGGGAGTATACTTTCGAATTGAACGATATGGCGTCTGAATATTGCTGTATTTATGACCAGAAGAAGCCAGATTCTGATCCCCATTCAGCCTGCCCGCCATGTCGCGGCCATTTGTATGACCAAAATACTATGTGCAGTGAATGTCAACTCTGGCCTATAGCTGCGTACACATGTATACGATTATCCGATAACGACAATGCGGCAACGACAATACGGCAACGGCAACGGTAATGCGTTTTTGGTGTACACATGACTACGGCTATAAGTATAAAAGCGGATGCGACATGAGAACATTTCTTCGGCACCGATTTGGTGTAAGACTCACGAAATATAATTAACAAAGGATCTGCTGCAAGTTGTATTGTCAGTCTTTTGTACAGGATATTACTATTTCAATGGGAGGTCTTACACCAAAGCCTTGCCATTTCTTCCCGCAATGCAATATTGAAACCAGGGCCATCCGGTCCTGTCCTCCCGGCCAATTTTTCAGCGGAGAGCGACCCCTGGTGGCGAGGTTGCCCGCAATAGACGACGACGACTTTACAAGCCCTAAAAAGCGCGTGTGTTGCTGCTGTGACGTCATAAAACCGCACGACTTGTGTCCGACAACGGCAAGATATCGCTCCAGAACCGATTCCAACAATAGACGGATAATCTTATCGCATTGCTGGATAGTCTTATCGCACTGTCGTAATCGTTACGCATTCATGGGTATGGACCAATTCATTTTCCTACGATCGATTTTTTTGTCGTTGCCGTATTGTCGTTGCCGCATTGTCGTTATCGGATAATCGTATACATGTGCACGTAGCTTAATGATGTTTTCCAATCGTACCTTGTGGGATCATATGCCAAACCCGGTTCTATTGTTACTGAGAAAACAGGAGTGGATTCTTTGTTCCTCAACCTTCTCGCTTTCGTGAGCATGAGCGAGACGGTTCAGAGTACCGTGTTGGAGGACATCCGTAAGTATAGGACTTGGGTCTTGTTACTAAATAAAGATCAACGGCCTTTCTCTTCCCTCACTAGTCCTTTGTTTGCATCTGACCTTTCAGGAAATAAGACTAAAACAATAGAGGTCTTAGGGAGATTGGACGACGTGACCTCTGGCAAAACCACGGATGTTGTGGTAGAGATCAATCTGACAGTCACCTGGGGAGACAAGCCATGCTGCAGACGACCCACTTACTGAAACACATGTTTCCGGTCATACGACCTCAGATCCACACACGAGACTATGTCGTCCTATTGTGTCGGTTTCTGCAGGTCAAGTGCCTGCTACCGAGTCTGACCTACTTTTGACTTCGAGCCAGTTGAAGTCTTCTGTTAACCAGACTCAAGTTTCTGCATCTTACCTTCAAAGAATGGGGTCAGGTCAGTTACTTCCTTTTGGGGTAGCCGTCGACCAGATGAGGATGTCAACGACACGTACGACTTCCGGTGGCCTACTTACGTTCACAGGGGTGGCAGACTACAGCATAGCTGGTCTGATCGCAAATTATGGTTATCAGGCACTTGTGCCAAGATTTCCCGATCAGAGTGTTTACTCTCGACCTGAATTTAGTAGCCCATATCGTGATATGGCTTATTTTGCTGGTCATTCGGGTCAACGATATTATCTACGTCAGCCTAATCGGCCTAACCTAGTTCCATCTACATCATCAACTATGGGTCACGCGACCTATTTATCAAGGGGTTACTCATGCACTACCTTCAGAATGTAGGGACCGCACTGCGGTGGTCTAATGGTTAGAGCGTCGGCCTCGTAAGCGGTAGGTACTGAGTTCGATCCCAGGCCGGGTCATACCTAAGACTTGAAGAATGGAACTTGTTGCTCCCTCGCTTACACTCAGCATTAAGAGGATAGAACAAGGACTGGTTCGCTATGTGTCAGTATAATGGGACTGAGTGGGGTGTCATGTCTGGCTACGGCATGATATTTCAGTGGGACAGCACTATAAAATAACGACATTAGATCTGCTCTGTTACAAGTAGGTTCCGCTGCCCCTCTCCCTCCCCTCCCTTCCCCGTCGTGACATAGCTGAAAAAATGTTGAAAGCCACATTAAACCCTATTCACTCACTCAGAATGTAGGTCAGCCTCAACCGGCTCATGGGTATTCAGTTCCGGGTTCGGTCGTAAATGTGACACAGAGTATCAGTCGACCTTGACCTTCTATACCAGATTTCCACTTCCGGCCTCCAGTTAATCCACATTTGCTTGGACAGGGGTCTGTGCGTCCTCTGCTTTCATATATGCAGTCTAGGTCATTACTGCCTGGTATGTGGCCGTGTCAACGAGTCCAGTAGTAGGTAGACCGCACGATGAGCAACATTGACCGTTGACCTCAGAAATTTGCATATCACATGACAGAGGTCAAAGGTCATTGAGTGCACTTGAGTTCACCTGTATCCTTTCATGTTGTCTTTGACCTTGGATCATGATTAGACATGTTGGGGTTTTTCCCATCACGTGTGGCATGACGTCACTTCCGGTGTGTGTGTGAATTGATGGAAAGGAGATGGTACTGACCTGTCTGTGGGGGTTCTCCTTCGTATGTCTTCGGTCATGTCCGTGGGAGCTTGTACTGATCTGTCTGTGGGGACTCCATTTCGTTAACCTCCGTGTCTTTTCGGTGAAGTCCTTGAAATCCGTGAAGATGTGGCGTGATGTGACGGAAGTGTGCAAAGATGACCGAAGAGGCAGGTGGAGTTCGGTGAGGTCCGTGAAGATGTACCGGAGGTACCTGAATGTTATTACCGGAGAGTGCCGGAGGTGACCGGAAAGACCAGGAGATGACCGAGAAGACCCGAATGTGATCACCGGGGAGTGCCGGAGGGTACCGATAAGACACGGAGGTACCCGAAGAGGTCACCAGAGAGTGCCGGAGAGTGGCAGAGATGACCGAAACGACCCGGAGGTACCCGAATGTGATCACCGGAGAGTGCCTGCCTGACCAGCCTGCCTGACCACCTTGCCTGACCAGCCTGAACCACTCTAACGAGAGGAGCTACTTACCTCACTGCAGCATGAGACGTGAGGAAGATTTTCCATTGGATCCAGGAGCGCCTCCAGCTGAAGTCTTGCCTGAAGACGAGCGTGTGAGCTGTAATCAGAGTGGAAACCTAAGGCAACATGAAAGAACTCACACTGGTGAAAAGCCATTCAAATGCTCAATATGCCCGTACAGCACTATAACAAAAGGAAGCTTGAGGCAACACGAAAGAACTCATACTGGCGAAAAACCGTTCAAATGCTCACGCTGCCTGTTCAGCTGTACAATAACGTGGAAACCTGAAACGACATGAACGCGGTCATATTGGCGAGAAGCCGTTCAAATGCTCAATATACCCATATAGCAGTATAACAAGTGGAAACCTAAGGCAACATGAAAGAACTCATACTAGTGAAAAGCCATTCAAATGCTCAATATGCCAGTTCAGCTGTAAACAGAGTCGATACCTAAAGGTACACGAAAGAACTCATACTGGGGGAAAGAAATTCAAATGTACATTGTGCCCACTCAGCTGTAATCAGGGTGTAAACTTAAGGCAACATGAAAGAGCTCATACTGGTGAAAAACCGCTCAAATGCCCACAGTGACTGTATAGCTGTACAAGAAGTAAAAACCTGAAATGACATGAACGCTCTAACGCTGGTGAGATGTAGAAACCTGAATCGACATGAACTCACTCATATTCGTGAGAAGCTATTCAAATGCTCAATATATCCTTTTAGCAGCACACTAGATGAAAGTCTGAAGCAGCATGAAAGAACTCACACTGGTAGAAAGCCATACACATGTTTACTCTGCTCCGAGAGGTTTACCCGGATGAAAATGCGATTATTGCTCATGAAAGTTGAGGTTGAAATAAGAAAATGACACAATCTTTCGTCTAATTGTATTCGTTTTGTCGGAGAGAGATTGTGAGAGGGGGGAAGAGAATGGGTCTGTCTTCCATTTCTGAAAATTGGTTTTTGGTTCAACTAAAAAAAAGAAATTATAAAAAAAACAGTAAAAAAATTAAAATAAAAATTGGAGGTGGGTATTCCACTAGTGTGGTCAGTTATGACACTGCTCAAAGATTCTAGGGGTGTCCCATTTTCAAAATCTAATGATAAGTGTTTCTCTTTATTACATGGAGCATTATCTTTTGTATATCATTGCAAACGTAATTCTAGAAGTCCATTCAAAGTTTTAATTGAATTCGTCAGATCACCGAAGTTAAGCAACGATAAGCTCGATCGATACTTGGTTGGGTGACCGGGTGCTGTACTGGCTGGGCTGATCAGTGGCCGGGGAAATAGGAAATGTGAGCACTCTCGTGTTGTGGCACACGTAGGCACCGTCGTGATATGACTGAAACAAGGACGCTAAAACCTACCACTCATTCCTTGAATTGAATTTTATTCACCAATAAAATGAAAATGTGTACACAAAAAATATGGCATCAATTATTACACAAATAAGAGCAAACAATACAATCTACATTACAACACATATAAGGGAAGTGGGAAGAGGTGCCGACATACTGACTCACATGAGTCACATGACTTCACAGAATAGTCCTCTGGTTAACCTATTCTAAAGCACATACCAAGATTCTAACGATTAGTGATATGTGTTGTATCTCGGGTACGCTTTTATTACCTTTTATTTTCTGTACCTGTTCATGTGGCAACTTGGATGATATGACCACACGGCCCCTAGCACCGGCATAAGCGGTATTAGATACAAATCTGGAGCTATGATGGAAATGCTTTGACAACTCGTATACTGGTAATTGGTGAGCTGTTTCGCTGTGACAACTCGTACATTGGAGATTGGTGAGCTGTATCGTCGTCAGATGTAAATGACGGCATTTAACACAAAGGACTAGTCTGTAAGGCCCGATGTCGACCCAACATCAACTTCCCACAAGTGCCAACATGTATCAAAGACCATGTCACACAAAATAGTGATTGGCGGGAATGAAACCCCAGGGGGTTTACCTTTGCAGCCCTGGTTGCGATATCTGGGTTCAAATTTCTAGTAGATATGCTTCTAGTTTGGATTTGAATCAAGACGTTGATTCGATGCATTCGATCAGAGAAGGTAGTTTGTTCCACTCTGGAGGTCCTGTATTTATTGTGGTATAACATCACTAGTTGGATTTATAGATGGGTCGGTAGAGGTTCAAATTTTGGTTTCTAGTTTGGTAACGGTGTATATCTGATTGTCTCGTAAAGTAATTTTGGAAGCTTATTGGTAGTAATTCTGGGTGGTGCATAATTTAATGCACCATCAACAGACATGCGTATACATTTAATTTGGGTAGTTGTAGAATTTTCAATTGTAAAAAAATAATGGTAAGGTATGATCTATTTTTTTTTAGATAAAGTTATCACTCGCAATAGTTCTTTCAAAATGATTAGCGGATTCAAATGAGTGATATATGTATTCCCCCAGAGAAGGTTACAGTAGAACAAGTAAGAGAATATCATTGAATAGTATAGTATATATAATGTTTTCTTATTTCATGAATTTTGTTTGTGTAATTAATGATTCCGATATTTCGTTCAAATCACTTTTCGTCCGTGGTCCGTCGTCCGTCCGTCTGTAAACAATTCTTGTTACCGCGATTTCTCAGGAACTACTGCATGGATCTTTTTTCAAATTTGGTACCAGGTTCTCCTTTGGGTCTAGTTGTGCAAGAAACCTTTTCTGGTCCGATTCGAAAGTCCAATATGGCCACCAGGCAGCCATCTTGGATTTTCCCATGAAACCTTGTTACCGTGATTTCTCAGGAACTACTGCATGGATCTTTTTCAAATTTGGTACAAATGTTCCCCTTGGGGTTTAGTTGTGCAGGAAACCTTTTCTGATCCGATTTGAGAACCCAATATGGCCACCAGGCAGCCATGTTGGATTTCCCCATGAAATCTTGTTACCGCAATTTCTCAGGAACTACTGCATGGATCTTTTTTCAAATTTGGTACACAGGTTCCCCTTTGGGTCTAATTGTGCAACAAACCTTTTCTGATCGGATTCGAGATCCCAATATGGCCACCAGGCAGCCATGTTGGATTTCCCCATGAAACCTTGCATGTTATCGTGTTTTCTCAGGAACTACTGCATGGATCTCTCTCAAATTTGGTACACAGGTCCCACATGGGGTCTAGTTGAGCAAGCTACCTTTTTTGGTCCGATTCGAAAAACCGATATGGCCACCAGGCAGCCATCTTGGATTTCCCCATGAAACCTTGTTACCGCGACTTCTCAGGAACTACTGCATGGATCTTTTTCAAATTTGGTACACAGGTTCCCCTTGGGGTCTAGTTGTGCAGGAATCCTTTCCTGGTCCGATTCGAAAATCTAATATGGCACTTATCCCTCTCAATAGTTCTTTCAAAATGATAAGCGGATTCAAATGAGTGATATATGTATTCCCCCAGAGAAGGTTACAATAGAACAAGTAAGAGAATATCATTGAATAGTATAGTATCTATAATGTTTTCTTATTTCATGATTTTTTTTTGGTGTTATTAATGATTCCGATATTTCGTTCAAATCACCTTTCGTCCGTGATCCGTCGTCCGTCCGTCCATAAACAATTCTTGTTACCGCGATTTCTCAGGAACTACTGCATGGATCTTTTTCAAATTTGGTACGCAGGTTCTCCTTTGGGTCTAGTTGTGCAAGAAACCTTTTTCTCGTCCGATACGAAGGTCCAAAATGGCCACCAGGCAGCCATCTTGGATTTTCCCATGAAAAACTTGTTACCGCGATTTCTCAGGATCTATTTCATGGATCTTTTTCAAATTTGGGACACAGGTTCCCCTTGGGGTCTAGCTGTGCAAGTAACCTTTTCTGGCCCAATTCGAAAATTCAATATGGCCACCAGGCAGCCATCTTGAATTTCTCCATGAGACATTGTTACCGCGATTTCTCAAAAATTACTTCATGGATCTTTTTCAAATTTGGTACACAGGTTCTTCTTGGGGTCTAGCTGTTCAGGAAACCTTTTCTGGTCCGATTCGAAAGTCCAATATGGCCACCAGGTAGCCATCTTGGATTTCCCCATGAAACCTTGTTACCGCGATTTCTCAGGAAGTAATGCATGGATCTTTTTTCAAATTTGATACACAGGTTCCCCTTGGGGTCTAGTTGTGCAAGAAACCTTTTCTAGTCCAATTCGAAAATCCAAATGGCCACCAGGCAGCCATCTTGGATTCCCCCGTGAAACCTTGTTACCGAGATTTCTCAGGAACTACTGCTTGAATCTTTTTCAAATTTGGTACACAGGTTCTTCTTGGGGTCTAGCTGTGCAGGAAACCTTTTCTGGTCCGATTCGAAAATCCAATATGGCCACCAGGTAGCCATCTTGGTTTTCCTCATGAAACCTTGTTACCGCGATTTCTCAGGAAGTTATGCATGGATCTTTTTTTCAAATTTGGTACACAGGTTCCCCTTGGGGTCTAGTTGTGCAAGAAAACTTTTCTAGTCCGATTCGAAAATCCAATAGGGTCACCAGGCAGCCATCTTGGATTCCCACGTGAAACCTTGTTACCGCGATTTCTCAGGAACTGCTGCTTGAATCTTTTTCAAATTGGGTACACAGGTTCCCCTTGGGGTCTAGTTGTGCAGGAAACCTTTTCTGGTCCGATTCGAAAATCCAATATGGCCACCAGGCAGCCATGTTGGATTTCCCCATGAAACCTTATTGTGATTTCTCAGGTACTACTGCATGTATCTTTCTTAAATTTGGTACACAGGTTTCCATTGAGCTCTTGTTGTGCAAGATAATTTTTCTGGTCCAATTCGAAAGTCCAATATGTCCACCAGGCAGCCATCTTGGATTTCCCCATGAAACCTTGTCTTGGATTTCCCCATGAAACCTTGTTACTGCGATTTCTCAGGAACTACTGCATGGATTTTTTTTTCAAATTTAGTACACGTGTTCCCCTTGGGGTCTAGTTGTGCAAGAAACCTTTTCTGGTCCGATTCCAAAATCCAATATGTCCATCCGGCGGCCATCTTAGATTTCCCCATGAATCTGTTATTGCGATTTCTCAGGAACTACTGCATGGATCTTTCTCAAATTTGGTGCATAGGTTCCCCCTGTCGTCTAGTTATGCAATATACCTTTTCCTGACCGATTTGAAAATCCAATATGTCACTAGGTGGCCATCTCGTGAAGTACTGCAGGGATCTTTCCCAAATTTGGTACATAGGTTCCCCTTGGCGTCTAGTTGTGCAAAATATCTTTTCGGTCCGATTCGAAAATCCAATATGGCCACCAGGCGCCCATTTTTATTTTTCCATGCAACGTTGTTATCGAGATTTCTCAAGAACTACTGTATGGGTCTTCCACAAATTTGGTACACAGGTTCCTCTTGTGGCCCAGTTGTACCCGATGCCTTTTATGGTCCGATTCGAAAATCCAATATGGCCGCCAGTTGGCCATCTTAAATTTCCCCTTGAAACATTGTTGCATCACAAGAGTCGGCGGATCCAACGATGGGGCATATTCTAAAAATTGACTATAGATAATATCCATATCTACACCTTCCATATCAAGAAGTTCAAATAATTCGGAATTAAAATGTATTTCTTCAAATCTTAAATCAGTTTCTTTAGTCCATGCAGCTGCAAGTGAACTGCCCCACCGTTTCGACTGCCGGCGGATCGGCTACATGAAGAGACGTCACTCTTGTGACACAACGTCACAAGTCTACAACTGTAGACTACCGCATGTTTCGAACCAAGGGAGATAATCAGGATTCAGACACTTTCGAAGTTTCAACATTACTGCGCGGACCGGATCTCTTCAGTATTAAGTATTGTACAATCTTACTATTTTCGAGCATGGTATCTTAAAAAAGATATCTCAAACTAGCCCACTAAACGGAACAGAATTAGCATTCGTTTCTGTTCCTAATCAATATAAATCTTAAGCATGTTTCATACCTCATGCCAAAGTGTCAAAGAGATTTTTCTTCGTTTCCAGTACCCAATGGTGACACGGATAAAAAAAAATACTATAAAACGAAGACGAAGGATCCTCCGTACATGTACATTCACTTTCAGACTATCTTTGCTCATTTCTCTTGTACTATAACAGCCAACATAAATACAGTTTCTAGAAATCTTTAAAATCCTGAAACTTAGAAAGATGATATCTTGGTGTTTTCCAGTGTCCCTTTTTCGATCAGATTCGAAATTCCATAGACAAAATTACAAATCAATCATTTGTTCTTAGTAGAAATGGACAAAAAGGTCCTCTTGTCATTAGCTTTCAATTATCGGACAATGGTGGGCGCCAAGATCCTTCAGGATCTCTCGTCTTTTTATTCAGTGATAGGCGGTTGCAACTGAACCAGATATTTATTTTATGTAATCTCTCAGACATGACTTTAATAGTGTCAGCAAGGTGTTCAGAGGAAGATACAGTACTAGTATAGTACCACAGCGAAGAGAATAATTTTAAGAACGTCGGTAGCTCTATTGAAGTCGTTTATGTACACAAGGAAGAGTATGGATCCATAGTGGTCCATAGTTCCGAATTATTGGTTTTCCACCCTTGAAAATTTTATATGGAATATGTGACAATGTGACAAATCGGCATGTGACAAATCGGCATGGTCAACCCCATATTTTGAATGGCCTTTATATCTCACCTCGAGACGGGGAAAACTGAAATCGATTGTCCAGATTTTTCCAGGAAATAAACGAAATATGGCGTATTTTGGGTCATTTCAATATATTTTCTAGGGAGATCACAAGACTGAACCTCAGTGTAGAAATTTATGTGTAAATTATCTACTCACAATAGTGACAATGGAAACCAATGGGGAACAACGGAAAGGCAGCCTGGCTGATTTATCTTTTCATGATTGTGAATGAGCATGATGCATTTCCAAGACAATGTATGTCCCGAGCGAAAAAAATTGATCCGGGTCAAATTTGCATAACTGGCTTGTGTGTTGACTTAATGGTATGAGCATTCCCATCAAGAAAATATATACTTTTATATGGGTTTTCTGGGGGAGGTGGAGGGGGAGGGGGTGGTGGTTGGCAACTCCGAAAAACGGAAGGGCTATACCAAGGGCCTATTTCCAGCAACGAGGAGTCTACTGTGGACTGCAACCTATATGCGATGTGTTGTATACATCACAAATATATTATGATGTACCCTCTGCTGACTTGCCATTTGCCGTCATTTTCGCTCAAATACTTCAGTTTTATACCATTTCAATGTACGCGTTTAGATCTTTCGAATGCCGAGCAGAATACTGACAAATTTTCAAGTGTAACATGGCACAACTACCTCACCCCCCCCCCCTCCCCCACTCCGGGCTCGGTAAGGCTTTGGTGTGTCCTCCCATTGAGAAGCTAATATCCTGGACAAAAGACTGACAATACAACTTGCAGCAGATCCTTTGTCAATTATATTTCGTGAGTCCTACACCAAATCGTTGCCCCGGGCTCTGCGGCTTCTGCTAATAGGGGTTGCCACGCCCCCTCATTCTCACCATCCCAACGCATGGCACGATCATACGTAGAGACTTCTGCTCATAGCCATGCTGTAACGGGTGATATATGAGTGTATTACATGTAGGGTGTTTCCAAAATGGTCACATCCGATTGGTCCCATGAGACCCGACATCGGCGCAATAACATTCATAAAACGAAGACACACCTCCAGAAAGCGATCGGTTGAAATGATAACTCGGTGAGCCTCGAAGTACCCCCATCACAAAATACAAATCATATCATTTTCCTGTGAACTGCCGCCGATTTTATTTTTTTCAAATATGTTTTTGGCCGCTTGTAATATAATTTTTCTCTCGAAAAACAAAGAAGCATGCTCCATTAGAGTGAGAAATAAAATAGCTAATTCGCACAATTTCGGTTTAGTCTCCCACAATCTTGCGCCTCGAGCACTTAAGCGAAATCGACATGTCTCACGTCTGAGATTCCGTTTAAATAGAGCGGACATGTGACATGATGCTTGGGGAAGCTGACACCGGCCGAAATACACGGAGAATAAAGTCATTGAGCTAAGGGTAGAGTTAAGTGGAACGTGAAATGCCCTTAGCAAGCTAAGATGCCTCACTCTGTGTAAACCTATCATTGCTAGATGTTTTAGTTTAACCAGTTGATGTGCAGTCCGCGTTCGCGGTCTCTGACAGGTCACACTTTTACCATACATCGGCAAGCGTTGTAGCGAGCAAAACTCAGCAAGAAGACGAAAAAGAAGAAAAGAGATGGGATAGCTAAGTTACATGCACGAATCCTGTCATGAACACCGCGAATTATTATGACTAAAAGAAGGAAATTCTAGTCGAAAAAGGAATCAGTTATTTTGCTGAAGAGGTAAGCCTAGTCGTGTTAGGATGAGAATTTAAAATGAAGAAACGAAGAGAAGGGTACAGTGCGGTCATGGTTATAAAAAGGCCAAGTGCAACAAGAATTTGCCTTCGTCCGTTTAAAACTGATCTACATTCTAATTCCTTCTTCAGGTCAGCCAGTACATGTGCTCTGGGTAAAATAAACATGCATTGTCAAGAAAATGCACCATGCTCATTCACAATCATGATAAGAGAAATTCAGTCCGGCTACCGTTCCATTTCCCTCATTGGTTTCCATTTTCCCTATTGTGAGTAGATAATTTACATATAAATTTCTACACTGAGGTTGAGGATTGTGATCTTTCTGGAAAATCTATTGAAATGACCCAAAATACGCCATATTCAGTTTATTTCCTGGGAAAATCTGTACAATTGATTTCAATAAGATTTCCGCCCAGTGTTCCCCGCCTCGAGGTGAGATGAAAAGGCCATTGAAGCTGTGGGGTTGGCCATGCCGATTTTTGTCACATATTACATATGTACATGTAACATAAGCCTATTTTAAAACACATGAAAAATGTGCTGCACTGAGGCTGACGAAGGTTGACTTCGCGGACCGACCCGCCTCAACCGAGCCACCCATCCGCTTATATCGTTTTTAAAGGGATCGTGGTGCACAGAAGGTTGGTACTATAAATACTGGTTACCAAAAAAGAATAAATTTTCTTATTATTTTTGATTCGACATTCTCCAGTAATTTTATTTATATCTAAACTAGTTATTGTTTATATGGACCAACTGTATTTTACATAATTTTATTTATATCAAAACTATTATAATTTACTATTCATATAGACCAGTTATATCTCAAATAATTTAATTCAACAATTTGGAAGACAAGTTTTTATATTTTTAATTACGCCTATATTAGTACATTTCATAGATCTAAAACAGTAACTGGGCGCCATATTTTAGCATTTTTCCATGTTATATATTGCCCCTTATATCTTATATAAAGCTGAAATTTATCAATTATAAATCAAAGTCTAATATCGAAGTACATGTAATTACGAAATTTTACAATGCTGAACATCATGGAGGGTCCAGTTTTAGCTACATGCTGTTAATTTTTTTTTAATATAAAATACTATAATTTTATGAAATACACTTTAGGGTGCAGTGGGATGAATGGAGGGATCGGGTCCTGGCTGTCCCCTGCTAAGACAATGGCTGGGTAGATAGGATAATCGCTGCTCCTCGCTGTGCCATAGAGCACTTAGTCGCGGCGATGCATTGGTCTGTGTGATGGATTGGTCTCCGTGACGGCGGGAGCACTTCGGGTACTGTTGAGTTTAGCCTTGTGATCTTTGTGAAGTGGGCAACTTGTACAAGAATAAATACTAATTGTAGGCCTAATGTACATTAAGGGAAGAATACAACACTGGATAAAAAATTTTCTTCATGACCGAAACTTCAAAGTCCGTATTGGTAACACCATTTCCATGGACCACCAGCTAGATAACGGCACCCCACAGGGCAGCGTCATAAGCCCCACTCTTTTTAACATCCTGATTAATGGCCTGGCCAACGAAATTGACACAAAACATCCTGAAATTGAACAATCACTCTTTGCTGACGATGCTGCCATGTGGAAATCTGCTGGCTCGATAAAAAAATTAACAAGTATAATGCAAAAGGTACTGAATACAGTCAGCGATTGGGCCGATAAATGGGGATTCAAATTCTCAGCTGTCAAAACTACCGGTGTGCTATTCTCAAATAAACAGAACACAGACATCACGCTATCACTAGGAGGACAGAAAATCGAGTTTAAGAATAGTGTCAAATACCTAGGTATGATATTCGACCGAAAACTCACTTGGAAAGAACACATTGACCAATTAATTATTCGGTGTAACAAAGACCTGAACCTTATGAGGTGCGTATCGGGTACCAACTGGGGGGCCAATAAACTTAGCTTAATCAAATTATATCAAACACTCATCAGATCCAAAATAGACTATGGTTCAATCGCGTATCAATCAGCATGCAAGACCCATTTGAAAAGAATAGACAGCATTCAGTATTCGGCCTTAAAAATAGCCACCGGGGCGTTCAAAGGAACTCCTCTATGTAGTCTACAAATAGAAACTAATGAAAAACCCTTACATTTAAGACGAGAAGAACTGTCAATGAAATATGCAGGGAAAACAATAGCCAAGGGCGAAAACCACCCATGCCACAAAATTTTTGGCCTAAAAACCGAATACGAATTCCTAAAATCAAAATGGGAAAAAGACTCTGCACCACTCGGTTACACGATAGAACGATTATTCGAAGAACACGACATTCCAATCTCTTGTATCTCTGACACTGACAAGGTCAATAGACCACCATGGCAACTAATCACACCACACGTGGACACGAATATACATAGCTACATCACCAAACAGGACAACCCAGAGCATATAAGAGTCACTGCCCTCGAATATATTGACACACATTGGAAAAATCGCTTGAAAATATATACAGACGGCTCCAAAAACACAAGTCACAATACAGGTTCTGCATTCGTTATACCAGAACTTGACATTCACGAAAGTTTCAAACTACCAGACAATATGTCCGTATACACCACTGAATTAGTCGCCATAATCAAGGCCCTCGAATGGGTTCTCCAGAACCGACCGGTTTCCACTGTTATTCTTAGTGATTCCTTAAGCGGACTGGTATCTATAAAGAACTCCAAATCCGACAGCAGACCTGACCTCATACACGAAATAGAAATTTTATGCACACAAATACGAGACAATGACATTGACGCCATTTTAGCTTGGATTCCCGCCCACGTGGACGTTAGAGGAAATGAAGCAGCCGATAGGACAGCCAAAGACAGCCTCACCAAAACTGCACCTGACGTGCATATAGGACTAGGAACCAAAGAACTGAATTCCATCATTAGAACCAGAATAGATAGTAAATGGGAAAAAGAATGGAACGAAGAAAACCGAGGTAGATGGCTACATAGTATTCTAGATAAGGGGAAAAGACAGAGTTGCGGATTCCAGCTAGACAGCAAACGTGACGACCGCATCATCACAAGATTAAGACTTGGTAAAACAGGACTAAAATCTCACTTATCTAAGCTAATAAAAAACACATCACCACTATGCACTTCATGCAACAACGAAGAAGAAACGATAGAACATTTTATACTCAAATGCCCAAAACATGACCTCTATCGCCGAACACTGGAAAACGAACTCAAAAACTTAAATGTCCCTCTGTCGTTGGCTTCTATATTAAATCCTAAACCACCTCTTATAAACAAAGTATACTCCACCTTACTAGCTTACATCAAATCTACTGACTATCACTCTACCATTTAATACCATATGGTTACACCAATAAACCTAGGACCAAATTTGAATAAATGTAGCACGCTTAGAGTCAAAACTATTTCACAGGGGCGGAAATGAGGGTCAGTGATCAGAAATGACTGATCAAATTTGGACACTAACCAATCAAAATGCCATAGCAATAACATAGACAAATTCACTGATCAAATCAAAAGTTCCTAATAACGAGCTCCGACCAAATTGTGTTCCCTTATTTCCAACCCTCGTTAACGAATGTTAACCGACCGGTCTTCATGCAGGGGCAGTAGACTGGAGGTTATATCAAACATTCACAGTCGGCTTTAACTATAAAAATTTTTTTATTTATAATATTTAGTACCTAATTATTTCAAAATGCCATAGCAATAACATAGACAAATTCACTGATCAAATTAAAAGCTCCTAATAACGAGCTCCGACCAAATTGTGTTCCCTTATTTCCAACCCTCGTTAACGAATGTTAACCGTCCGGTCTTCATGCAGGGGCAGTAGACTGGAGGTTATATCAAACATTCACAATCGGCTTTAACTATAAAAATATTTTTATTTATAATATTTAGTACCTAATTATTTATTGCTATTGATCATGTGTGACTTAGATCACGATAGTGCCAGTCGATGGCAAAAAAAATAACACCAGAAAACAAGAAACTACAAACTCTTCTATTCTTTGTAATACAGGCACAGCACACTGAAGACCACAGACGAGTAAGACCAGCCATGAAACAGAACACCGATGACGACAAATATTATAAAACAACACCAAATGGAGATGAACATGCATGAAGATCATCATCGTCGGACAACAAGAACGACCAGGATACTCGACCCTGTACCACGCTGGACAGGCTACTCCACCGAACTGAGCAACCAGAATACCGAATCCTAAACCACACAGACACGCTACCCCATATATGACACCGAAATGACGCCTCAACACATATCATCCTTTGACTTTCACACAATATAGGACGTAGACCTGCCGTCCTGTGCCCCAATACACACTCCAAGCAATAGTTACAGGCACAGATTTCTGGAAGAACCGACCCTGTTCCCAAGGGCGTCGTTACGGAAGTCGATTCGAAAAATCCTGAAGACGCCCATGGTTCTCCCAGTTTTTTCTGGACGGCTTTGTGCGTACAAAGGGGTACCAAGACAAAGGAATCATCCACGCGATTAGACCTACAGTTAACTCATATTTACTAGTATAGCTTAACCCAAAAAAACCGAAAGAGACTTACGAACTTGTACATAGCGACTTTCATTTACTTCTATTTATATCTCCTGCTAATCTATCATTGTTATTTATTATTTATTCATTTATTTATTTATTTATTTATTTATTTATATATTTAGCGCTGGAAAAGATATTAAAAGAAAAAAAAGAAATGTACCGCGAAATCCAAATAAAACATTGAGTTGATGGGCCGCGAAATCCGAATGGGAAGCGGCCCTTAAACTACAATTTCAATCAATCAATGTACATGTATAATGGTGGTTTTCTGTCACACTATTGGAGAACTAATATTTCAAGAGAACTGTACACTTATATTACATCTAGCTGAAATTCTCGTTTTGATACCATGACATATGAAATCGAATGGAGATACTCTGCCTCTATTATATCTCACAAAAAAAAAAAAAATAGGTAAGATTTTTTGGTTTGTGCATGCCAATGGGAAATTTTCAAGCAGTTTTCAGTCACAGAAATTGTGTTGTTTCAGTGGACCCTAAACAAAGTTGTATCCAGCTTGTGCGGGCAACAAGTTGCCTGGCTGAGCTTTGTATTCAACCTGGACATGCTTCATTCACTCCTTTATTACACAGTATAAACAACTCCATCGATTCATTGAAAAATACAAGTGAACACTATGTTTATTAAGTGTGATTTCCCCAAAAATCTGATTAATCGAATTTTTCAACACCGTGTCAGTCTCTTGGCAATTTCTTCTGAATGGCATGGAGTATGATCACGAAACTTCACCCACTTGTCAGTTTCGATAAGAGGAAGATATTGAAAGAAGAAACAGAGAGAGATTAAAAAAAAAAACCCAAAAAACCCAATAAAATAAATAAAATATTTTGTGAATTGCTTTGACCATATAGAGTAACGGTGAAAATTCACCCAGTTGTCAATCTCGATACGAGGAAGATATTGAAAGAAGAAACATTTTAATGAATGGAATGTCAATCGGGCTTAACCCAGTTAAGCCTAAAAGTCTTAAGAGCAAATTCCGCATCAAATCGATTGTTGAAAGCGATGTTAAATTCTATTCACTCACTCACTCACTCAAATTGATTCACAAGTGTCAAAGAATAGTACTGGACCAATATTTCCAAATGTAGCACATACATTCACAGATGGAAATATTAACCAAACCATTCTCGATATTAATTGCTTTATTTCATATTCCTTGATTTATCAGATGGATCTTACTTTATACTGAGCTAATATCACTTCAATTTAACGCTGCATTTGGTGTTCTTATACTTGGTTAAGCCCGATTCACATTCACATTCAATAAAATTCAGTACAAAATAAATATAAATATATATATTTTTTTCACATGTTTGTTATTTCTATATCTTCCTCGTATCGAGATCGACAAGTGGGTGAATTTTCAGCACTACGCTTTCTGGTCAAGACGTGCTTTATCTGCATACATGTATTGTAACTGTCATCGTCAATAGATTTAATTGATGAGATTTCAAGATTTTGAATGACTCTCATTGCCATCTATTCTTTCTTGCTCACACAGTTCCTGTATCGAGCTATTTCACGAAGACGGGAAATGGAAGATTTATCAATAAAAGTAGAACCTGTTGATCAAGATACCGCTTCAATGATACCGGATGAGTTTTTCAGCTATTTAAAAGGAAACCTGCCCACAAAAACAGAGACTTCGTCCGACATGAAAACTGAAATTGCCACCACACTGACAGGAGCGATAAGCAGTGAAGTCAAAACAACTATGACCAAAATGGAACTAGCAACCACACTTGACGTGGCTGGACTTCCAACCATTGATTTTCACATTGAAACTAATCCATTTAAACAAGTAAGTTGTGATTTGACATAATTTTTGTGCAATATAGGGACATTTCAGAGTCATTTTTCTCCAAGAAAAATATTGATAAGATAGATGTATATTTTTTTTTAAATTACTCGTGCAAAAAACGATCAGAAACTTACATTATGCTGTTGATCTCGATACAGGTATGCCTCATTGCTAGAAAGAGAGTTATAATGGTTATCCCTAGTTATTCTATTATGTACTCTTGAAAAAGAAGTGTTGTAGCTAACTCTTCAAGAGTGTCTGCTGTGAACTCGATGAACGCTCAAATGATGGAAATCTTCATCTTAGAAGAATTTCTATCACAAAGCATTACGCAAGTTGCTTCTCAAGTGTCATGGTTGCTAGTTTTCAACGTTGAAACGATGAAAGTTACTCCCGAATACTTGAAGATCAATCACTGCTGATACCCTTAAAGTGTTAACTGTAACACTCCAGTTTTCAGTGTGTAATCCCATACATGCATGTTTTAAGATGTAGGATGCTGCACGTATGAGATGATTCATCACCATGGAAGAGCATGTGAAGAAAGGAGTAGATAGGGTAGCATACACTGTAAACTTAGGCGTTAACGTATTGATCGCCTAAATTGTAACACTTATTGAACGCGTAATTGTGTTCAAATTATTAACTTCCATGTTCAATTTCGAACTCCAGCATTCAAACCATTAACGCAGGTATTCAAATGCAGAAGCTATTTTGTGAAGTCATGTCACTGTGATAGTTATTTCAGAGGATGGAAAATGTAAAAATAAAATATTTGGCCTAATTTCTCGACATTTTTGTCATTGAGTCAGATATACAGTTCGGATGACCACCACTTGTTTTCTATGACAAAACCTTTACAATACCTGTAATTTGAAGTAAGATTTGTTTAATTTGTTAACAAAATAGAAAAGTTTTCTCGAAATTGATGATTATTTGCCAAACTAATGTCACTTTAACGCCCTGAAACCAAATGTTGACAACCGGTCGGATAATGTGCGCATGGTCCTCCTCCACACACCAGAATAGGTTGTAGGTATGCAGGGAAAGATGGAAACAAAAACCAACTTTTCCACTTCTGGCCAAAAGAAGTAGCTGTTGTTTTGACTGTCCAAACTCATACTGTGGAATTAAGCATTGAGGGAGTTTTTCATACACTGTGAACTTAGGTGTTAGCTTATTGAACGCCTAAATTGTAACATTTATTGAACGCGTAATTGTTTTAAAATTATTAACTTCCAAGTTCAGTTTTGAATTTTAGCATTCAACCCATTACCGCGGGTATTCAAATGCAGAAGAACAATTTTAACACGCATTTTAGAGCTTAGATTGCTATTGTTCAACTTTGAATACGTGTGTTCAAGTTGTTCAATAATGCGTTCTGCATTTGAATATCTGCGTTTATGGTTTGAATGTTAATGTTCAAAATTGAACATGGAAGTTAACAATTTGTACGTCAAAGTTAACAACTTGAAAACAATTATGCTTTCAATAAGTGTTACAATTTAGGCGATTATTAAGTTAACACGTAAGTTCACAGTGTGTGAAGAAACTCACTTAAGGCTTATTTTGACAGAACGTGTTTTGACAGCGAAAACAACAGCTGAAAAATAGCCCTCATGTTAATGTATGCCGCCGTACTCACAGCAGGTGTTAGTTCCAGAGACATCAGATCGGCAATTCTGGCACGTGACACACAATAGAATCCTGGCTTTTTCGATGCGTTTTCTCTCCACACGTCATGTCACCTGCTATGAAAATGCGCTAATACGGTGTTAGTAAAGTCAAACATTTATTTTTGCATCTTTGCATAATAAGCTGTGTTTTGTTCAAAGAATCTACTCAAGTTCGATTTTGTTAACGCTCACAGTCTAAAGTGACATAAAACGGCGTCGACTGAAGTTTGAAATTAGGCTTTTGACTGTTTTTGACTTTTCGCATACATTTAAGAATGGATTTGTTTATATAGTCTAAAATATGACGCATTGAGTTAAAATGGATCAAATGTTTTCACAGTCGCCATATCTGTCGTGCTGTCACTTCAGAATATTATTTTGGTTATTTAGGTGTCATATTTTGCATATATTAAAAAATCCATGCTGTAATGTATAAGAAAAAACAGGAAAAAAGAACCAGAAAGACACAATTTAAAAAGTCAGTCGATGCTGTGTTACGTCACTTTTGAGTCTGAGCTTTAACACTATCTAACTGACATATCTGAGGATATCCGTTTATTGATTGTTTTCTTGCTTTAGGATTATTCAGACAACTATTCAGCGGCTGACAAGATGACCATAGGACCAGACAGACCTTATCCAGTGACCTTGTACCAGGTTAATCATGGATTGAGAAGCAATGCGCATATGAACATCGCACATATTCGGGAATCGGCTACTGGTCATTCTGAAACAATGAGAGACATCGTAGAATCCAGAGAAGTCTCACCCAAGTCACCGTCAGCACTTGTTAAATTACACCCACATGAAAGTGGCAACAAATCAAAAGGGGCATATTGCTCTGTAAGCAGCTGTAGTGTAAAGTTTCGCGAAGAAATGCACATTAGAGATCTGCCTTACAAATGCTCAGTTTGTCCATATATCTGTAAAACACGTGGAAACCTAAAGCAGCATGAAATAACTCATACTGGTGAAAAGCCATTCAAATGTCCACTGTGCCCATTCAGCTCTAATCGGAGTAGAAACTTGAGGCGACATGAAATAACTCATACTGGTGAAAAGCCATTCAAATGCTCAATATGTCCATACAGCGGTATAACCAAAGGAAACTTAAGGCAGCATGAAATGAATCATACTGGTGAAAAGCCATTCAAATGTCAACTGTGCCCATTCAGCTGTAAACAGAGTGGACACTTAAGGCAACATGAAAGAACTCATACTGGTGAAAAGCCATTCAAATGTCCACTGTGCCCATTCAGCTCTAATCGGAATAGAAACATAAGGCAACATGAAAGAACTCATACTGGTGAAAAGCCATTCAAATGCTCAATATGCCCATTCAGCTGTAATCATAGTGGAAACCTAAGCAAACATAAGAGAACTCATACTGGTGAAAAGCCATTCAAATGTCAACTGTGCCCATTCAGCTGTAATCAGAGTGGATACCTCAGGCATCATGAAAGAACTCATACGGGTGAAAAGCCATTCAAATGTCAACTGTGCCCATTCAGCTGTAATCAGAGTGGATACCTCAGGCATCATGAAAGAACTCATACGGGTGAAAAGCCATTCAAATGTTCACTGTGCCCATTCAGCTGTACAAGAAGTGGAAACCTGAAACGACATGATAGAACTCATACGGGTGAAAAGCCATTCAACTGTTCACTGTGCCCATTCAGCTGTACAACAAGTGGAAACCTGAAACAACATGAACGCTCTCATGCTGGTGGGAACAAGAAACCCAAAACG
Organism: Hanleya hanleyi; assembly: GCA_036873755.1. Taxonomy (NCBI): domain Eukaryota; kingdom Metazoa; phylum Mollusca; class Polyplacophora; order Lepidopleurida; family Hanleyidae; genus Hanleya; species Hanleya hanleyi. Next base: position 28,676 of record JAVTVY010004603.1, read on the forward strand.
ACATGAACTCACTCATAATGGTGAGAAGGAATTCAAATGCTCAATTTGTTCTTTTAGCAGCACACTAAATGAAAACCTGAAGGAGCATGATAGAACTCATACTGGTAAAAAGCGATACGAATGTGTACTGCTCTCTGATAGGTTTACCCGGAGGAAAACACCCAAGAGACATAAAATAACTCACACGAAAGGCGATCATTGCTCATGAAAGACAAGGTTGAAATAAGAAAATGACACAATCTTTCGTCTAAATGTACTCATTTTGTTGGAGAGAGATTGCGAGAGTGGGAGAGAGAATGTGCCTGTGTCCCATCTCTGAAAATTATTAAGTTTTTGGTTTAAATAAAAAAAAGAAAAGTAAATCAAGAAAAAAAACATAAAAAAATAAAATAAAAATGGGAGGTGGGTATTCCACTAGTTATGACTGCCAAAGGGTTGTTATGGCGTCCCACTGTCAAAATCTAATGATAAGTGTTTCTGTTTATGCCTACACCTGTTCATCGAAAGCTTGCTGTGATTCTCAGCTTTCGATAGATGATTTTGAAACTTGGTACACATGTTTATTTTTATGATTGGAGGATATACCTGTGCTGTTTATTACATGAAGTATCATTTTTTGTATATCATTGCAAATGTAATTCTAGAAGTCCCTCCCAAGTTTGAATTGAATTCATCAGATCACCGAAGTTAAGCAACCATAAGCGCGATCAATACTAGGTTGGGTGACCGGGTGCTGCACTGGCTGGGCTGATCAGTGGCCATGGGAATAGGAACTGTGAGCACTCTCGTGTTCTGGCACATGTACGCACCGTCGTGATATGACTGGAACAAGGTTGAAAATGACGTTAAACCATACTACTCACTCCTTGAATTGAACTATTCACCAATAAAATGAAAATGTATATACAAAAATATGGTATCAACTATTACAAAAATAAGAGCAAACAATACAATCTACATGTCCCGCTAAATAGTGATTGGTGGGAATGAAACCCTAGGGGGCTTCACCGTTACAGCCCTAGTTGCGATATCTGGGTTCAAATTTCTGGTAGATATGCTTTCAGTTTGGATTTGAACAGAGAGGTTGATTAGATACATTTGATCAAAGAGGGTAGTTTGCTCCACTCTGGAGATCCTGTAGTTTTTGTGGTATAATATGACAAGATGGATTTATAGATGGGTCGGTAGAGGTTCAAATTTTGGCTTCTAGTTTGGTAACGGTGTATATCTGATTGTCTCGTAAAGTAATTTTGAAATCTTATAGGTAGTAATTCTGGATGGTGCGTAAATTTAATGCACCACCAACAGACATGCGTACACATTTAATTTGGGTAGCTGTAGAATTTTTAATTTTACCCCTACCTGGCCGGGCGTGGGGGGGGGGGGGGGTGGCGAAGTGCCGCTCCTCCCAAACTTTCTGCGCTATCTTTGGAATGACAAAAAATGAAACTCCTTGTCTTTATAGTTTATTGGGGGTCATTCTGATTCCATTTGCATAACCCCCGAGCTGAGCATCATGGGTAAATTCAAGATGGCGGCGAAATGGGGGTATCAGAAAAGTGATGTTTTTGGCATATTTCTTAAAATTTCTGCTTTTCCACGAAAAATCCGACCGAAAAATCGATCGAAAATTGCCGGGTGTTTTTGCCGTCACTGTGACGTCATCAAAGTGGCCATCTTGAATTTTTTTACATTCTGAGGTAGAGCTCGACCCAAGGGTATGGTGTGGTAAGATTTAGCCTCCTAGCACAACATGCACAAGGGATAAGAAAAATAATTAGAGGGAGAGAGGGGCATTTGGCAAGGGCCAGATAGGGTTAAAAAATAATGGTAAGGTATGGTCTATCTTTTAAGATAAAGTTATCACTCGCACTCGTTTCTGCAACATGATTAGCGGATTCAAATGAGTGATATATGTATTCCCCCAGAGAAGGCTATAAAAAGTAAGGGAATATCAATGAATAGTATGGTATGTATAATGTTTTCTTATTTATTGAATTTTTTTATGTAATTAATGATCCCGACATTTCGTGAAATTTTATTAAAGATATCATTTATGTGTGATTTCCAGTTTAGTTCCTCTTTAAAAAGGACGCCCAAAAACTTGAATTTATTGACACGTTCGATTTGGTGTCCAGAAATAGCTAATTCGACATCGATTGATCGCTTTCGGGTATTTAGTTTAATGATAATATACGTGTACTTTGTTTTCTTTGTATTCAGTGATACATGTAGGTGGTTGCAACAGAACCAGTTATGTATTTTAATTGATTTCTCAGAAATGACTTTAATAGTGTCAGCAAGGTGACAAGGAATCAGTTATTTTGCTGAAGAGGTAAGCCTAGTCGTGTTAGGATGAGAATTTAAAATGAAGAAACGAAAAGAAGGGTACAGTGCGCTAATGGTTATAAAAAGGCCAAGTGCAACAAGAATTTGCCTTCGTCCGTTTAAAACTGATCTACATGCTAATTCCTTCTTCAGGTCAGCCAGTACATGTGCTCTGGGTAAAATAAACATACATTGTCATGAAAATGCACCATGCTCATTCACAATCATGATAAGAGAAATTCAGTCCGGCTACCGTTCCATTTCCCTCATTGGTTTCCATTTTCCCTATTGTGAGTAGATAATTTACATATAAATTTCTACACTGAGGTTGAGGATTGTGATCTTCCTAGGAAATCTATTGAAATGACCCAAAATACGCCATATTCAGTTTATTTCCTGGGAAAATCTGTACAATTGATTTCAATAAGATTTCCGCCCAGTGTTCCCCGCCTCGAGGTGAGATGAAAAGGCCACTGAAGCTGTGGGGTTGGCCATGCCGATTTTTGTCACATATTACATATGTACATGTAACATAAGCCTATTTTAAAACACATGAAAAATGTGCTGCCCTGAGGCTGACGAAGGTTGACTTCGCGGACCGACCCGCCTCAACCGACCCACCCATCCGCTTATATCGTTTTTAAAGGGATCGTGGTGCACAGAAGGTTGGTACTATAAATACTGGTTACCAAAAAAGAATAAATTTTCTTATTATTTTTGATTAGACATTCTCCAGTAATTTTATTTATATCTAAACTAGTTATTGTTTATATGGACCAACTGTATTTTACATAATTTCATTTATATCAAAACTATTATAATTTACTATTTATATAGACCAGTTATATCTCAAATAATTTAATTCAACAATTTGGAAGACAAGTTTTTATATTTTTAATTACGCCTATATTAGTATATTTCATAGATCTAAAACAGTAACTGGGCGCCATATTTTAGCATTTTTCCATGTTATATCTTGCCCCTTATATCTTATATAAAGGTGAAATTTATCAATTATAAATCAAAGTCTAATATCGAAGTAATTACGAAATTTTACAATGCTGAACATCATGGAGGGTCCAGTTTTAGCTACATGCTGTTAAAAAAATTTTTAATATAATTTGATTGAAATTGTAGTTTAAGGGCCGCTTCCCATACGGATTTCGCGGCCCATCAACTCAATGTTTTATTTAAATTTCACGGTACATTTCTTTGTTAATTTGAGATCTTTTGCAGCGCTAGGTATTAAAATAAATAATTAAATAATGAATAACAATAACAATGAGGAAATATAAATACTAGTAGAGAAGAGTCGCTATGTACAAGTCGTTAAGTCTGTAATTGGTTTTTATACTGGAAAATATTTGTTATAATCGCGTGGATGATTCCTTTGTCTCGGTATCCCCATAGTACGCACAAAGCCGTCCAGAAAAAACTGGGAGAACCAGGGCGTTTTCAGGATTCTTCGAGACGACTTCCCTAACGACGCCCTTGGGAACAGGGTGGGTCCTTCCAGAAATCTGTGCCTGTAACAATTGCTTGGAGTGTGTAGTGGGGTACAGAACGGCAGGTCTACGTCCTATATTACGTGAAAGTCAAAGGATCATATTCTGTGTTGAGGTGTCCGTTCGGTAACATCTAAGTGGTAGCGTGTCCGGTGTGGTCTAGGGTCGAGTATTCTGATTCTGGGTGTTCTTGCTATGCGGCGTTGTCACTCAAGGCGCTGTAGGTATTCTTGTAATCGTCGTCCGTCTTCTGTTTCAGGTCTTGTCCAACTCGTCTGTGGTCTTCGGTGTGCCTGTATCATATGAAATAGAAGGCTTGTAGTCATTCTTGTTTTCTATTGTTTTTCGATGCAATAATTTGATATATCTTCCTCCCAACAACAGGCACGCCCCGAATGTCAGTCGCATAATATGAATAGCAATATATAATTAAGACAGCAAATAGATAAACAAATGAATAAATAACTAAACATTTCGATAGATTCAGTACTAGGTGAATACACAAATAAACGGCACAGTATTATTTCTGTATGCATTATCGTTTGATGGCCATAAGGAATTTGTAGGACAATGAGATAGACGGCCCTCAATATCAAGGTAACTCCGCCATCACCATTTCCTATATTTTATGCCGAATACCGCTCGCTATATGCGATTACCGCTCGCTATATGCGATTTGGCCGTGCTAATGTTGTCATGAATTCAATTAGATTTGGCCATCGTTTGTTTTGTAGGACAGTGGAACAGACGGCCCTCAATATCAAGGTAACTCCGTTGTTGCCATGCCTATTTTATTTCTAAATGTGTCTGTGACATTTTGGCCGGATGTTATGTATGGATAGTTTATTATGGCCATAATGTTTTGTATGGCTATGGTGCACACGGCCCTCAATATCAAGGTATCTCCGATGCAACCATACCATTTGTTTAAGTCAGAAGAATGATTTGGCCTCTATCAAATCGTGTCACAGTACTTTGTGTACTAGTAGTTGATTATGTGGAAAAAAAAAAGAAAAAAAAAAAAGCTGACTGCGCATGTACGGCGGTAGTATTATATACTGGAGTAATAACCAGCAGTTTTGATAAAATTTATCAAGGACTTGAATACCTGATTTCTAATGGGGGGCTTAGGGTTTAATAACGCTGGTAATGTTAAGGGAGTGTTGAATTTTTTAATTCGTTTCTAAGTGCCACACGTTGTTGGTTGTGGATTGGGCATTCAAGTAGCACGTGTTCTATTGTTTCTTCTACATTGTTGCATGCGGTACAGAGTGGTGAGGTGTTTTTCAGAAGCATGGACAAATGTGATTTAAGTCCGGTTTTGCCTAGTCTTAATCTGGTGATTATGCGGTCATCTCGTTTATTGTCTAACTGGAGTCCCTGGGCTTGTCTTTTATCTCCATCAAGGATCTTATGTAACCGCCGTCCACGTTCTTCTTCGTTCCATTCCTTTTGCCACTTGCTATCTATTTTGCGTCTAATGATAGTGTTGAGTTCTTTATATCCTAATCCTATTGGCACATCGTGTGTAGTTTTAGCAAGACTGTCTTTTGGCAGTTTTGTCGGCTGCTTCGTTACCTCTGATGTTGACATGCGCGGGGACCCATGCTAAGATGGCGTCTATACCCTCGTTGTGTATTTGTGTACATATACATTCTATTTTGTGTATGAGATCAGGTCTACTGTCAGATATAGAATTTTGGATGGATGTGAGTCCACTAAGGGAGTCACTGAGTATCACCGCACGGATTGGTTTGTGCTCGATGATCCATTCGAGAGCCTTAATTATAGCAATCAGTTCACTAGTGTATACAGACATATTGTCTGGTAGTTTGAAACCATTTTGTATGTTGAGCTCAGGTATAACAAAAGCTGATCCTGTGTTATTACTTGTGTTTTTCGATCCGTCTGTATAGATTTTTAAGTAATTTTTCCAGTTTTGGTTGATATATTCAAGGGCGGTGGCTCTTATAAAGTCTGGGTTGTCCTTCTTTGTGAGGTAGTCGTGAATACTTGTGTCCACGTGGGGCGACTCTAATTCCCAGGGTGGTGTAATGATTTTGTCTGTGTCGCAGATGTGTGCGATGGGAATTTCGTGCTCTTGGAATAGGTTATTTACGGTATAGCCGAGGGGGGCGGAGTCTTTTTCCCAGTTTTTCTTTAAATATTCATATTCACTGTTATCTTCAAACATTTTGTGGCATGGGTGATTATCGCCCTTCGCTCTAGTTTTTCCTGCATATTTCAGGGACAGTTCCTCTCGTCTTAAACGAAGAGGTTTCTCATTGGTTTCTATTTGAAGACTACATAAGGCGGTTCCCTTGAAGGCTCCAGTAGCTATTTTTAGAGCAGAATATTGGATGCTGTCTATTCTTTTTAGTTGTGTTTTACATGCTGATTGGTATGCGATGGACCCGTAATCTATTTTTGACCTGATTAAGGTTTGATATAATTTTATCAGACTATATTTACTCGCTCCCCAGTTTGTCCCAGACACACACCTCATGAGGTTCAGGTCTTTATTGCACCGGAGGACTAGTTGGTCGATGTGGTCTTTCCACGTGAGTTTTCTGTCAAAGATCATACCTAGGTATTTAACACTATTTCTGAATTCAATTTTCTGACCTCCTAGTGTTAGATTAACGTCAATGTGTTTATTGTTTGAAAATATAATGCCCGTTGTTTTTAGGGCGGAAAATTTGAAGCCCCATTTATCCGCCCAGCCGCTAATTGTATCTAGTGTATTTTGCATTATACCTGTCAATTTTTTTTATGGAACGTGCGGTTTTCCAGAGGGCAGAATCGTCAGCAAATAGAGACTGTTCTACTTCTGGGTGTTTGGTGTCAATTTCATTGGCTAGGCCATTGATGAGGATGTTAAAAAGGGTGGGGCTTATGACGCTTCCCTGAGGGGTACCGTTGTCTAATTCATGGTCGGTGGATATCCTTACCTCTTGAACGAACTGTTCCCCTGTCACCTGAGAAATGGCTGAGTGTGTTTTTACCTTGGTTATCCAGGTTGGTTTGAATTTTTATATACTAAATAATTTAATTTTGGTACTTTTTCTTAATATTTTTAATTGGTACTTTTTTCTCATCTAAACCAGTTATATTTTAAATAATTACATTCAATAGATAAGGAATAAATTTTCTTATTATTTTTGATTAGACATTCTCCATTAATTTTATTTATATCTAAACTAGTTATTGTTTATATGGACCAACTGTATTTTACATAATTTTATTTATATCTAAACTATTATAATTTACTATTTATATAAACCAGTTATATCTCAAATAATTTAATTCAACAATTTGGAAGACAAGTTTTTATATTTTTAATTACGCCTATATCAGTATATTTCATAGATCTAAACCAGTAACTGGGCGCCATATTTTAGCATTTTTCCATGTTATATCTTGCCCCTTATATCTTATATAAAGCTAAAATTTATCAATTATAAATCAAAGTCTAATATCGAAGTAATTACGAAATTTTACAATGCTGAACATCATGGAGGGTCCAGTTTTAGCTACATGCTGTTAAATTTTTTTTTAATATAAAATACTATAATTTTATGAAATACACTTTAGGGTGCAGTGGGATGAATGGAGGGATCGGGTCCTGGCTGTCCCCTGCTAAGACAATGGCTGGGTAGATAGGATAATCGCTGCTCCTCGCTGTGCCAGGGATTGTCTACTCAGCGCTTAGAGTGAACGGACGTGTTTTTGATCTGCCAAGCCAGCCTAGACTTCCAAGCCTTTGTGTTCCACTGCGGTTCCCCGGTGTTACAGGATTACCAAACTACAACAAGAGCGAGAGAAACCAGCCAGCCAGAGCTAAGTTTTGAATTGAATTTTTCCACATAGACTGATATTTCCTATCACTAAAGTCACTCCTTACCAAATAGCAACTAGTCCTGATCTAAACAAAACCAAATCTAACAATGGAAGCCTCCCAATCCACCGTAAAAACACCTAAAAGGAAGCTATCAGAAATCAACACTGAAAAATCCCCACCCACCAAAAAAACATCGAGCCCTCCCCGAAAGGCCTAGCCTTTTCAATTTTGTGGCTGTCATACACAGCCTTACTCAAATAAAAGCCACGAGCTTACCTAAAGCCAAAGTTGCGAAAGACATACAACAACAAGCCGGAGACGTAAAAACAATCTATGAATTACCCGGAGGAGACCTCAAAATCCACTGCCATTCTAAAACACAGTATGAAAACCTCCTTAGGTTAGACCTCCTAGCTGGAAAACCCGTCTCGGTAAAACAGTATCAACAAAAAAGAGAGCAATGCAAAGGCGTAATTTATGGAATTGATCTAAGTGTTGGGCTAGACTATATTAGAACTACTCTCTCGAAGCAAAATGTAGTATTCGCTAAAAGACTGCAAAAGGACAAAACAGATACAACTAGCATAATGTTAGTATTCAGTGGAAGTAAACTCCCAGATACTGTCTGTCTATGGACCCGTAACGTCACAGTCAAGCCCTTCTACGAAACCCCAAAAAGATGTTTTAATTGCCAGAAGATTTCTTCTCACACAGCCAAAAACTGCAAAGCCAGTGCTGTATGTCCCAAATGTTCAGGGCCCCATAGCTACGAGTACTGCACAGAAACCCATAAAAAATGCGCAAACTGCAAGCAGAACCATAGCTCAGCTTGGAAAGGGTGTATTCACTACAAAAATGCTAAAGCAGTACAGTACATTAGAGCCGACAAAGGCATCTCTTACGCAGAAGCAGTCAGAGAAGCAAAAGTGAATCAAAAACTCAGAGAAACAATAAACCTGCGAAAACCTGTGAACGAAGTAGTAATTAACAATAAGGCACCAGTGACAGAACAAACAATGGAGTCAGAAACCGAGGACAAACCCGAAACAATTAACTTGAGTAAAATCGAATTCCTAGGCTTCATTAACATTGTTATTAACTCGGTCCACAATGCCAACCCAAAAACAAACAGAACTGACATAATAGCCCGCATTGCTCAAGACTTCTTGAATTGGGAATTTAACCCCAAAGAAATAATAGCATGGGGATTCAATCCAAAATACAAAAGAAAAACATCAACCCCCAGGAAACACAATAACGCCCTCAACACCTCTATATGAGAACACCAGGGACAATAGGTTAGACCCACCGCGCAACACATAACAACCCAACTTTCAATAAACAACTCACCGTACTACAATGGAATGCGAATGGCATTGCAAAGCACGGAGACAATCTTAAAATCTTAGTGAATGAAATAAACCCTGACATCATATGTATACAAGAAACATTTCTTAAACCAGGAAAAAAAAAATTTGTAATAAAAGGATATACGCCATATAGACAAGACAGACTAAACGGCCCAAAGGGAGGCAACCTCACACTAGTTAAGGAAGAACTCATACAGCTAGAATTAGACAAGAGCCCAGAAAATGAAGACCTCGAATGGCAAGCTATACAGGTGTTCCAAAATAATATACCTATAAATATAGTGAACCTGTACTCCCCTGGCGCTCTAAAAACAATATCACAAAAAGCACTTAACAAAATCACCCAAAAATATGACTCACCAATTATAATCTGCGGCGATTACAATAGCCATAATCCAATCTGGGACGAAACCTGCACCACGTCAGATGATAGGGGTAAATCAGTAGAAAATGGTTAGATGATAATAACCTAGTATTCCTGAATTCAGGAGAAGGGACTAGAATAGATATGCGAACCGGTAAACTCACTGCAATTGACCTAACAATAGTCTCTCCCGAACTAGCAGTTAAATCAGAATGGGCAGTCCTACCAGATACACTAGACAGCGACCATTTTCCAATCCTGACTAAATTTAGCATGAAACCAGATTTTGAACAGACAGACCCTCTCCCACGCTTCCAATACTCCAAGGCAGACTGGAAAAGCTTCCAAAACGATTGCCAAAGTCTAATACATGACGATATAGTTAGTAATGATATAGAGACTTTCAATGAAAATATAACCAGCAAACTTCTAAACATAGCACAAAAACATATTCCAGTTACGAATAAGCGACCCAACAAAAATCCAGTGCCTTGGTGGAACCAAGAGTGTGGAAAGAACATCGCAGCAAAGAAAAAAGCACTCAGAAAATTCAAAAAAAGCCGGCTCCAGAGTGATCATGAAATATATAAGGAACTGAAAACAATAGCAGAAAAAGCGTCAAAGAAGCCAAATCAAGATGCTGGGAAGATTTCTGCAACACTATAGATACGAAAACTAACTCAAAGAAAGTATGGAATAAAATAAAAAGCATTCAAGGGAAAGCAACTAACACAATACCCGTACTAAACAAAACAAAGAGAACTAATCTCGAAAAGGCAGAATATCTTGCTGAATCATTCGCATCAAACAGTAGCAATAGCAACCTTAAACCAGAATTCAGAAAAATCAAACAAGAAACGATCCTGGAAAATGACACAAATGATTATATAGAAAACTACCTTAACGGAGACTTTACTATCAATGAATACAGAAAAGCTTTACACTCTAAAAAAGAAAGTTCACCCGGCGAAGACAAACTAGGGTATACAATCCTAAAACACCTACCAAACAACATTCAGGAACTAATTCTAAAACTAATTAATGTGAGCTGGAAGACTAAACAACTCCCGACCAAATGGAAATCATCTATTGTTATCCCAATACCAAAACCTGGTAAAGACCCA
>JAVTVY010004604.1:0-41884 GCA_036873755.1 Hanleya hanleyi
CACCGCCGGAAGAGACATCATAAATATAAAAAAGAGCTATTTTAACGATCCGAACACGGTTAAATTCTGTTTCATGCATCTGTTGACCTGGCGATGAATAGAATGCTCTAGAGATTACATCCCCATAGGCATATGAAAAGTAGTTTGCCCATGTACAAAACTGCGGGAGTTGTTTGGTCGGATTTAACATAACCTCGTGTCGTAAAGGTCAACTTCAGCTATTGGGGACAGGGACATAGTGGAATAAGCCTGTGAAAGGAAGCAAGCGCTGTATGGAAGTTGGGTCCGCTGATGTTGTAAATTATCCAAGTGCATGAACAACTGCGAGCAGGTGGCACAGGAAAACAAAGCGAATGTGGATGGTAGGCCGCTTTACCGTGGGATTTTATAGCATCGAGAGACCGACGGGGCCTTGTATTTTGAATAGTTCAAACTAGCTGAAGCTGTGTGAATAGTAGTAAGAACAGTGAGGTAGACCGTACCGGCCCTTCAAATCAGTTAAACCCGGTTATTTGTCAAATCCATTGAACATCTCCATGTGCTCCATGAACCCGCGCACTGGTAAAGTTTCAGGGACTTCCCCTTTATGGCCACCTGCACGAAGCTCATTATCTAGAACACACAGGCGGGTGGGGAGGCACAGGGCGACAAGTAAAGGGCCTTACCACAGTGTCGCGAAATAATACCTCGAATATCTCGGGTTCCGAGGTCTGGAAATATTAATCCAAATTGTAGAAGTTTCGGTCCCTAAGACGATAAGGGCTTGTGCGTCATCTTAGATATTATAACGCAACGTCCTCTGTTGACTCGGGAGATGGTGTCTACATAACCCGTTCCAGATATATAGATTCCAGTTCGGCTCCGAGATTTCTCGAAGACTTAAAATGGATGACAACAACAACGGATTTCTGATGATATATAGTTTTTACTATATGCATTTTGAAGCAGCACATCATTTCACATAATTTGTGAACAATACCGGTGGCCTCTAGCGGTGGTGGCAGGACAGTATGATAGAATAAACTGTAATTTTAAAACGCCAAACATTCTCTTTTATACTGTCCTGAATGAATGGGTGCAGTGCCAGACCCATCAAATGCTCAGTACAATTATGACATTTCGCTCGGCTATCTCTCTCATTTTCTAAATATGCACATCAGACTTGGGATTCACAAAGTACAAATTTAGTGCAGTTATACAACCATCCAATATTAAACCATAGAGTCTGAAGTTATATCATTGTTTCTTACAACTAACTGTGTGCAAAGATGTTTACAATACCTGACCTAAAAGGTCATGAAATGGAATCTCCGAAATAGCTTTGTCAAAACAAAATTAAAACACATCATAATATATATATGTACTGCGACATTTAAGTTTGCATGCCCAAATTGCTGGGACAAGTATGGTGGCTAAGAAGTTTACCTTTACGTGAAAGTATGGTGGCTAAGAAATCAATATTTCACACATCTTCCATCAACAAAAGATGGATGATACGATAGCAGAGAGTTTATTCATCTCAAAGTAGAAAAATAAAGTAACAAGAGGGAAACAACAATAAGGAGAGTGGAAGAAATGGTGCTCGAGACTGCGCGAGTGATCAATCCAGCAGTAACCAATACACCAGAACTTGACTTCAAGTGAGAGCGCGTTCCCTGCAGGAAAACTCACTCCCATTGGCTACATCAAAAGCTACAAAATGCATAATTCATTAAAATGATATACAAAGTTCATAGAATAGTCCGTATTCATAGCTGAGTTCGTTATCCGCAATATCAGTCAAATATCGTAAATCATTATCCAATTATCATAGTCCATGTTCATAGGGTAGTGTTGTAATTCCACATTCATCAGAATGTCTCTACTCAAATACTCCAAATATTCTATACAACTCGCCAGTCACATCGCGAGTGTGACCAAAACAATTGCTGGAAAACATTCCAAGTACCTCGGTTGCGAAGGCAAAATATTGCACCAAAACATTATCCAAAAACAAAAAATTTACAAAACACTGAATGAAAAGCAAAACAATAATGGCCAAAAGAAATAACATTTAACTGTATCAAAATGTCAAAACTCAAACCTACATGTAAGTTAATGTCAATCAGAGCAAACACGAGCACACTAATTTCGAAACAGAATTAACATACCAGTTCATTGCAAGAAAAACTGTGATGTCAGTAGAAAAGAATGGCATGCTGAAACCCAATGAGTTATGACAAAACAATTCTGCACAAAATGGCAACGCACATTGTCCAATTAACACCACTGCATGGGATCTCAATATTGTTGCAGCTAAAATATCCAAACACAGCCACAATTATCTTGTGGTTATGTCACAAACATTTTCCATGGTTATCACCAAGTATTCGACTTATCTAGCATGGTGAGTGCTAAGTCATACCTCATCCTGAAGGGTTAACATCAGGACATTATGTTACTCATTATGAAAGCTAGAAGTTTTAATGGTTGACATGGACACAATATGTACTGCGCCTAAGGAGGTTGTCAATACGTGTTAATTGAAACCGATTCGTCATCCAACGTCTTAGACTTATATCGGAGGATCCAAACAATAATAATAAAAATTGAGGATGATACAAAAACAAATAACCAGGCTTCTATATCCGAACCGGGGATTGTAAGGGGCTCCGCAGCCGACATCAACCAGGCTCGCATGGCCTACCAGCAATACATGCTGCAATAACTAGTACGTACATGTACTCAGTGTATCAAGGATCTATCAATATACGCGATAACCTTAGTTTCACTTAGCTCAAATGCTTTAAGTGTTTATCTTACCAGAAGCCCTAGCTATTATGGAAACCGGTCGCGATAAAAGTCCTAATAAAAAATCACAAATGACTGTGGAACCACATCACAATGTTCTCATCCAAAGTTCAAAGGCTAGAATTACCAATCTTCAAATCACTAAATTCACCAGTCACAAAGTTTATGCAATCTATCAGTTTTATCATTGATTTATCAACTTCACTGGGTATGCAGCATTATCGATAATAAACGAAACAAAACGCGCAGAATATACGAAAGATGCCAACAGGTCATATAAGGCGTTATCATTACAACGCATATAAGGGAAGTGGGAAGAGGTGCCGACATACTGACAGAGCCACATGACTTCACAGTATTGTCTTCTGGTTAACCTATTCTAAAGCACATACCAAGAATCTAACGATTCGTGATGTGTGTTGTATCTCAGGTACGCTTTTATTGTACCTGTTGATGTGGCAACTTGGATGGCATGACCACACGGCCCCTAGCACCGGCATAAGTGGTATTAGATACAAATCTAGAGAGCTATGATGGCTAAGAAGCCATGGCACACATAAGATGATTGTTCAAGGGAGAGAGAGAGAAAATTAAGGTTTAACGTCGCGTGCAATACATGTTACCAACCTGTCCAAGGATTCAGTCCAGAATGTTCCAAGAAAGTTATGAGATGTCTCAGAGTTCGTTAGGGCATGACAAATTTCTGTAAATTGCAAACGTTCATCACACGCACTATTGTCAATCAATGGAAAAGTCACAACGTCAGGCAGAAAGTTCGGGGAAGTCCAGGCAGGGCATATATCACAACACAGTTATGTTCAATCACTAGCCATAGGGCTCTGTTAAGCCAAACGAATTAAACTGTACCTGCAGATACTGTATCCACCGAATGGACTCGTTCCGGCGGTTTCTGGCACACGCTGCCACGTCACCAAGAGAGAGGAGAAACATGTCACTGTTATAGGAAGGAACGGTGTTCCGAGCCTGGAACAGTTAACAGAAATTCCATCAGGCCACACCAATTAAATTGTTCGACTTCACATTCTGGAAGAGACAGCGAACTGAGTACATCTACGCCACCGAGATGTGTTCGTCCTGTCAGATTTACAAGACAGTTCAAGGAGAACATACACGAAGAAGAATTGGAGAGGATTGCCAAATCCATCAAGGTCAAGGCACTGAAACCAAACGTTTTCACTGGTCACCGTCCGGGTGACCACTTCATTGAATGCAGGAATAGAAAGGGGTCCGATGCAAGAAAATGAAGAACCGCTCCACCGTGCAACGCTCAGACGACAAACGTTAAGAAACTTTGCAAGAGTTCAGACGATCATTGCTGTGTTCGTGCCCGTTCACACGAGCTGACGTTGAAGAACTGGCGGAGGAAAGCCACAATAGGGGAGAAATGACTGTAAACAACCGCGGCGTCGACGTCACCGTAACACCAGAGGAGATGGCAGAAGACGATCCAGATTACCATAAGAAAAACTATAATAGAAAGAACATGTGCTCGCCGCACCGACCACAGAAGAAGGAAAAAAGAAGAGGAAGGATCCAGTAACGGAGGGCAGCGTGATCAATCGTCACAGTCAACAGTTGTTTCAGACGGGTCGTCAGAGACTGTCAGCAGATCGTGGACATGTCCTCGCGAATGGATGCGAGGCTACCACCACCGGTGAAGAAGTTGGAAAATGTAGACGTGGGAACTCTCAGATGCTGTTGTTCACTGCTGTTGTTCACTGATGTTCTCGTTGTATCCTGAATTGTTTTCTATCCTGACGCATCGCTCGCTAATGTAGAATGTAGAGTTGTCGATGATATGTGCATTTTGAAGCAGCACAACATTCAATCTGATCAAAATTCAGACTTAATAACCGCTCCTCTATCGGACATGTCGCTAATTAAGATCTGGGACAGTCTGTATCTTAAATCTGTCGCGCATGTCAGACTGGTGACCAATCACAGTCCAACTTCAACGGGCGAATAGGTGCCTATCCGAGCAAATAATAATCTTCGGTGATTGTTCATGGAGAGAAGAACTTCGTCAGCAACCTGGGTTGGATTTTTCTGCGCCTCGTTCACTACAGAATAATCGGATAGGCACCTATTCAGCGTCAGCGGGATTCGAACCCACGACCCCGGCTCAACGCGCCCATAGGTATTACACCCGTGGATTGCCCCTGTGATGACCAACCTTCTCTCTCGGTGTTGCATTGTGTGCAACTAGCTTTATAATGAGGAAATGATATTTGGAATGGCGTATAACCAACATCTGTCTCATTTGTTTTGTGTCCTTCTTTAAATATTGTTTTTGAAGCTGTAGCCAGCGAATTTGATTTTCTTCTTTTGGTATATTTTAATTGACAAATTATACCCTAGTGTGAGAAATATCCCTTTTGATAGGGAGAATATTTCTTGAGAAAAAGATTATATCACATTTACAGTACCGGTAGCAAAATTATTTCTAATCCTTGTGGGCTCATACACTGTTGACAATTTGCATGGGCCCTACAACCCTTAACTCTTATGACGTGAGCTATGACTATTCAATTTTCGCGTACCTGACCCTGCCACACTTTGTCCCTCAGTCGCATAGCATTTTGGGTAATAACGCTATCTCACGTTTCTTGGAAGAGATTTGCCGACTGGGTCCAGAGAAGAAAGCAATCATGACTGATGCCGGCTTTTTCAAGGTTATTAGTTAAATTAATTTGGAAATACGGTAGTTAATTATGACAACGTAAGAACAAAATCCCCAATCGCCGTATCTCGGCATGTAACCTTACTGTTGCATGCTGCGATCTCCATAGTTTGCTTGCAAGATGGGAGGGCTGTCGTCCTAAAAATTCAATATGGCGACATCATGTCCGATATGCATAAGAAGTACCGACGTTAACCCACTTCCGAATCACTAAACAGGTCCTGGAAATGTGGCAATTGACTGATTCCGATCCATTGGCCTGATTCAGCTCAATTTGGATGTATGACGCCATAAATCGTCACCGCAACAGATTAGGTTGAATAGGCCTAGCTCAGATGGGCTACTATGCCAAGTTAGGGTAATAGCCTTATAAGACGCCAAGCGTACGCCACTTCGTCTTATCACGGTAGTTGCATGTGAATTTTTTTTTTTAAAACGTTCAAAAAATACTTGCTTTCAAATCTTACACTCCCCTGAATATATTCTTTCCGTACTATGATTACCTAACTGTGAGTGGATGGTGTCATTGGGGTGTTTATATGCCTTGTACAAAGCACAAGAATGAAAACGTTTTATGAGTAATTCCTACGGCCTCCTCAATTTTCACTCGCCACCATGTTTGTGTAAATTGCGCACATGCCAAACAAAACAACATGTGTTTCCAAAAGCACATGGCTGCACATGGTGGGCGTGGTTTAACTAGCCATGTGCCATCGAGGGGAAGATGAAAAAAATTGAGTTCTACTGAATACAAATTCAGTTGAGTTATCAAATAAAAATGTTAGACTGTAATGACAAATTCTCGAGCAAAATCGTCTTCTTGTTGTTATTAAATTTTCAAGAAACGTCTATAGTGAATCGAAGTCGGCAGTCACAATAGCTAACTCACATATGCATTCCGCCATGCCTGTCGATTTATAACTTCTTGTTTATCCATAAAATTTGAAAATTAATCCATCAAAGGATATAAAATCGACCGTAAATTTGACATTTCCATTGCCTTCGAACTGCAAAATAGTGGTCGATAGATCAAGTCAGTATTAGCATAGAGATGATTGGGTTCTGGTTACCCAATGACCAACTTCGTTTCTCGAAGCTGACCAATCAAAATATCTCTCTTTGAGGCACTACATACAGAATGCAGACGTTGTGTTTGTGTCTTCTATACCGTTGTTCGACAGTCGACATGCGAATGATTTTGCGGTAATAAATATACATTGTACTTTAAATATTGTTTAGAAAGGACGCGCTGTAGACCAATATAAGCGGTCGTAATTCATAAAGGTGACCAATTTGTTCCTGTCGAACCTCAAAGATGAGTATACATCCCTGTCAAGTGTTCGCGATCAGTCCCATGG
Organism: Hanleya hanleyi; assembly: GCA_036873755.1. Taxonomy (NCBI): domain Eukaryota; kingdom Metazoa; phylum Mollusca; class Polyplacophora; order Lepidopleurida; family Hanleyidae; genus Hanleya; species Hanleya hanleyi. The sequence goes on from JAVTVY010004604.1 coordinate 6,850, forward strand.
CATTTTCGTTTTTGACAGCTCGTTTTCGGCCTTTACCCACGCGGTTTGAAGATCTCTCGAGACTAAATACTTGTCCATTATGTATCATTTAAAGTAGTTTTCCAACTTGTTTTCAGTTAAATGTGTGTCCAACACAACATTTGTGACGATCATAAAAACGGGTAATTCCACGATCCCAACATTTGCTGATGTTGTTGTTTATACGTAGACTAGTTTGGTCATAGGCTTGTCCTCATTTTATGCCTTATAGAAAGATTGTTTATTTGTTCACAGAATGAGGTTGCATAAATATTATTCGAAGAATAGGCCATGCAAGGCAAACATCCTGCAAGACAAAAGAAAACGGTCAGAACATGATGGTTTGAAGAGGTACATTGTACAGGAAAATATCTGATGTTCTTGTATCTGCTTCAGTGTAAATTTTAAATTGGATAAACAACTAAAGATATGAAACATATCGGATATTCCGATCAAATGTGTGCCCCCCAACGATCAAAATCTTGAAAATTTGAGTTTTTTGTTGTTTGAAAGATTAAAAACTTGGAAAATTGAATTTTTATATTTATTTTGAGTTTTTTTTAATTTCAAAAATTGAGTTTGATAAAGGAAAAGTGTCTAAAAAAACCCCCCTGAAACGGGCAAGTTACATGAACCGGATTTACCATTTTTTGTGAGTCAACAATATATTTCACTTTCCTGCACAGTTCATAAGCAAATGTATGGCATACATTTTATGGAATTGGAGAAAGCATGTCTCTTTTTTCAGCGCCAAATGTGGTCAGTTCATAATTTGAGTTATTTATCATTGGAAAAACCCCGAACACTTTGGGTTTCGACTAATACAGCCTAATTGGAGTGACGATTTATGACGTCATGCTCCCAAACAGCGGAATCGGGGCCAATCAATCGGAGTGAGGTCAATTGCCACATTTCCAGGACTTGCTAAATCGTCTGACCTGCAACTGGTCACATCTAATTGCAACCCAGTGTAACAAAAAAACCAGACTCTTCAACACGAAACACGTTCGGGAAAATGCCTTATTCGATGTATTTTATTTTGATCGGGTATTATACGTTGATCAGGGTATCTTACTTCGATCAAACCAGACATTAAACATAATCTGTTTTATGATCTTGCAGGGAACCAGTGCGGACCAGGACAACCGGTTTGCCGACAAGAAGAAGAAACTGATGAAGTCGATGAAATTTGCGGATGGACTGGAAAAAAAGGTGGGTGGGTCATAAGTTTTGAAAATCTGGGAAAATGTCTAGTTTATGTGGTCATTGAATATTGTAATATGAGAGAAATAATCTAATATATACACGATATGACAGGGTGTGAAATAGCCCTTTGCCCTGTTGCCCGGGGCAACCAAAATTTCCTTTGAGCAACCTAATTTCGCTTGAATTGCAATGCATTTGGATGTGTTCGTTGCCCGTACTTCTCCATGGGCAACTAGAATTTGTTTTCCTATTTCACACACTGTATGAATTTGTTTAGGCTTTTGTCAGTTTGAATTAAACATATATCGACACATTTTAATCCTACTTGCTGTGTATGCCATGTAAGAAAAGTCAGAAGCAAGGCCTATCAGTTATGCTGTAATCTCTCTTCATCAGGTGGACATGACCAAAGTGAATGTGGATACAATCAAGCCATGGATCGCACAAAGGATTACAGACTTGCTAGGATTAGAGGACGATGTTGTCGTTGAATTTGTATATAATCAATTAGAAGAAAGGGTACGTAACTAACTGACTGTGAATTTATCACCCGATAAGCGCTTATGTTTATTTAAATTATATGAAAGACCATCAGAAATGCTTCCGGACTTGGATGTTTTCATAATATCTTGGTTTGTCACTCAAATATTTCAAGAATTTCAGTGTGTCTGGTTTGAGATACACGCTCGTCCAAGTGAAATATAAAAGCTTTCCTTATGGTCTTTTTTTCTTTCCTTATACTTTGAAATTTAGTGTCAGTAGATTGAATTGGAAGTTTCACTCCTTTTTAAAGAAGACAAAGAAAAACATTGAATTAAGTTACATGTATGATGAAATATACACCATCTACAAACAAACTTTCCTGTGCATAAAAAAGGCATACAAACGGTATCCAAGCATTGTGTCCGATATTGTATAGAACCTATGCAGATTCACCAAATCTAATCAAGTCTGAGGCTGTAACAATAAATCTATTTTCACGCATAACAGTAAATGTCATACTACATTCTCATTGGCTGTAGACTTTAGTTGTGTTGGTCTTGTGACTTATTCTCGACTGTTTCCTCCTCAATTAGCGAAGATCAAATAAAATTCGCCTCGATCCCCCCGAAACTGAAACGTGTCGAGTTCCACATGATCAAGCCAGAGCCCGTCCCGACACAATACAGGGTACATTATCTTATAGCTACTTTTATGGACGCATTGAAGGCTCATCATGATCACAGCAAAATCACGGTGTGTATCCCGTAACAAGCTAAGTGAACTTTTGTTCTAGTTAATTGTATGTGTACTTTGTACCATCAGTACTATGTCGGTGTTAAATATGTGGTCTGGGCTCCAAAAGCATGTCTGTCCATATGTATTCAGTATATTTTAACTTTAATTATCCTCAGACTTTTCTTTTCTTCAAACATATTTTTTTTAATCATTCTGGCAGGGTAAATTTTTTTTTGGATAACTGTAGTGATGATGGTGTTGTCTAATTAGAAGTAACAATATCTGCACAAGACAAATGTTTAATTTTGAACAGACATCTTAAAAAGGAGTTTAAAAAGGGAAATTGACGGTGAAACAGTCAAGCTTTTAAGTCAGGATTTTTGTGGATGCGTGACTTTTCAAGTTACAGCGAATTTACAGCCGTAGGGTTTGTATCCAAGTAAGTATGGGACAGTTGGATAATCTGCATAAAGATATCAGCCAAAGACATGGTCAGACCTCTTGTCATTGGTGGGGTAGATGGGCCAGCTTGAGGTGACTGCATGCTCTTTGAAATTCTATCATGTTCCACAGGATGTTAGTTTAAATATTTGCCATTTTCTTCATATTGTATCATACACCCAGTATTTGAAAGTGTTTACATATTACTATTGTGCACAATTTTTTTATCGTCGACCGTGATTAGAGTATATCAAACTGAAGTTTGATCATGTCTCGGATATTGTATTTACCCTGCTGAAAGTGTTTACTATAGCTGCGGATCTTCCCAATATATTCGTACAGTACCCCGACCCCAGGGACATGCAAATCAACCTTACTGGCTTCCTCAACCCGAAGAACGCGAGGCTTTTTCTGGGGGAATTATGGGATTTACTGTTGAGTGCTCAAGAGAACATCGGCGGGATTCCTGCCCAGTTTCTAGAACAGAAGAAAGAGGAAATAAAGAAGAGACAGGTATGGAAAAGCACATAATTTTCTCCACTTTCCAACCTGGGTCATTTACCAAGAAGTCTTTATCAGCTATGGAAGGGAGACAACTCTCTTGTGCTAGTGAAAGTTACTCCAACTGTTTTGGTAAGTTAGAAATTTGACAAACGTGATGAGGTTTTAATCAAAATTTTAAGTTCTTCCAAAATTTGACTAGCAGGGCTTCGTGTTTAGCGTGAGTGATAGCTCACCTGCACGCAAACACTCGCGTAAATTCATGTCACGAGAGTGATTTTTAGCTCACGTAAATGGTCATATTTTATATTGTATTATATTGCAATCACTCGCCTGACTTTCAAATACCCTCTCCTAAATATTCTGACGTGGGTTATTTTTAGCTCGCGCACTTAATTCTAAACACGAAGCCCTGGACTAGCGAGCTTACCATTTTTCTATGACAGACCGGCCCATTTTGATAACCCACAGGGGTTTTTCTTGCTGTGTTTTCATCATGGTTACCATGAACGCACGAAAAAGTACCGAGTTTTCTCACAGTTTACCAATACGGTGTGGTTATACTGTAGTGTATAAAACTGCATGTAACAAGTCGACGGTCAAATGTAAATTTGTCATTGAGAAAACTGTTACTTCTGATTGTCACAGTGTGTCGATGTGCATATGGACGTCCCAGTTAGGCATTGGGCAATGCTTTTAACATTGGCAAAATCCAAACAACTTTGAAGATGGTATTATCAAAAATGCATTTACAAACAGAAGGCATTGCCTGGTAATGTTCATGAATATAATAATACAGCACTGCCACTCTGAAGAAATGGTTCGTTGCGTTTCGTTACCTGGGCAATGACATCACTTCGTGCCTTTCGCGGCTAAAGAATTTGATCTTCGCTTGGAACTGTCCTGTTCTCGTCGTAAGCATTTTCCATCTGTCAATCATCCATGTTAACAAGATAACTCATGAAGAATTATAGCCAGGCTTTCCAAATATACACCACATATGATGCTCATTGCTGGCGATGGACCTGAAGCCTATTGAAAATGACCGACCTTGACCAATTATACATGTAAAGTATTCCAATGTCAACCCAATATCTGTTGAAGGGTTGTACTATCCTTTCCATATTTAAATCATAGCTTTATTTGGCTAAGCCCATTTAATTCAACTGAACTTGGCCGACTTTGAAAGGTAGACAGTTTGAAAGCAATCTTGGAAGTTCTTCAGTTAGTTAATTGGGTAATAGTTTCCAATTTTGCAATATATTGTGCTTGTCACCAACAAACTTATCTGTGATAGTCTTTGTGTGGACAACGTCCAGTACCATATATTGAAGACCTTTATTTCTCTCCATCATGATTATATATCTGAAATGCGGTTATAATGTCAATTCTAACTTGCTCACCCCTTGCCCTGCTTTATACCGTTACCTACAGGCAGAGCACGAGAGGATACAGGCCACTCTACGCAAGAAAGAAGAGGAAATCAAGGAAACGTTGATTAAAGAACGCAAGGAGAGTGAGAAAAAGGAGAAAGAGAAATCAGATCGGTAAGGAAGCAGTGGGGATGGTGGGTATATATTAGTTTGGGTACGTATAGTCTAACTTGGGCTCAGGATAAGATCGAGTCTGGAATAAAATGGTAATACATCTCCCCCTCCCCCTATGAGACCATCATAGGATAGCTGACTGGATAGTTGACATTTCGAGGACTTTTGTTGTTAAAGGAGAGAGATAACATTCCATCACCATTGCTTACCTATATTTCTGGTTTCAGCTCATGAAAGTCCTTCTCCTCGGTTATTGAAATATGCTCTGTCATAGTGTACATTCACGTCCAAAACTAATGGTGTACTCTCAAAAATGTCTTGAGGTCAAGCCTGCATTTCCATAGTACTTGGGAATTTTGATTAGTAATTTTGACACTGTTTAACTGTGTTTGTCATATTGGCACACTCGCATCTGTCTTCGTATGACAGTGAAACATTGTTTGACTGTACATAGAGGATAAATCAAATACCCCCTAATGGGATATGCAGTATGTAAATTGTCTGTCATGATCACATATTACGTACTACATGATACTGTAACATCAATTATAACAGAGATGGCAGCAATCCACCAGAACATCGAAATAGTGACAAGAAGAAAAGTAAATCAAGGTCACGGTCACCAGACTCTAAGAAAAAGGATGGAGACCAGAGCCCCAGCAAGACAACGGAGGATGGTAAAGAGAAATCCCCACCCTCGGCTGATAAAGTCAAAGTTAAAGAAGAGAAGTAAGCAATGTTGTTTAATTATTTTGACCAGATAAATAGAATGATTCTAACACTACTTCCAAGTGATCGCTGAGTCAAGACTGGGAACTTTTAGAATATATTACTGATTTAAAGTCACTGAAATTTAACAAATTGTAACAAAATTGATTAGAATGTTCTTTAGTTGGGAAGTTAAGTACTTTAAAAAGATATCAGCAGAGAGCTAAAAAGGGAAAATTTGGACTCTTCCAGGAAAAAGTGCATGGGATTGGGGGGGGGGGGGGATTTTCCAGTTCTATGGTGTGGTGGGTGGTATATAGTCATTTAACATTAGGGAGATAAGATAAATGGTATATTAGTGGTTGAGGTCAGACAAAAGGTGTCTTCCGTATCATTCCTGTACGATTGCTGCCACCATTTTGCAGGGATGATGAAGAGAACAAAGAGAATAAGGTTGTTGATGAGTCCGGGGACAAGAAGTCTGAAAGTAAAGATGAGGACAAGTCCAAACGCAAGGAAAAACGGTCAAGATCTCGTAGTGGTGACCGGAGCAAGAGACACAGGTCTAGGTCTAGGTAAAACTGTCCTTCTTTCTTCTGCCAGCTCATGCCTGTAAAATTTCAACCAATCGGCTGAGTTGAGACTTCTTGGTAATCAATCACGTTAGTGGGAGGAGAGTGAAGATGCTGTCCTTTCCCCTGGGCTATATGCTAATTAACACAATATTTGTACAACAATTTTGACTGCACTCTTTTTGCTTAGAAGATGTTGCCTCATATGGACTTTTATGCCAACTTCACTGCACAGGCAAAATTGCACCTCCCTTGAATGGGAGGATTCAAGCATATCACTCTTGTATCACATATATGGTATCCCACATATGTAAATCATATGAAAATTTATTATTTGAATAACTATAAATCTGTTTTCCTTGCAGGTCCAGAAGCCCACGTAAGAAGCGGTCGAGGTCCAGACGACGTTCAGGGTCTAGATCAAGACGCCGTTCTGGGTCAAGATCCCCGGGAAGATATTCTTCCAGGCGCCGGTCAAGATCACCCCGACGCAGACCCCGATCACCCCATAGATTTTCACCACCTCGTAGGTTTTCGCCACCCCGGCGACGATACCCACCTAAGCGAGTCTCGTCACCGAAGAGGTCCCCTCGTAGGAGCCCACGACGCAAACCTAGAAAGGCGTAAGTACCAGAGAGGCCCACTTGACTGAACCACAGACTATTGATCCCGATTTCTCTAACATGTACTTCAGTTGGCCCAATAGTCTTTTGGATGATGAGTCCAATTATTCTTGCGAAGAATTCAAGCTTGTCTTTCTGTAGATGTTCAAAACATGTGAATCTGGCGATAGATCAGAACCCTATTGAAGATAATAAGGAATGTTGACCTAGTTTTCGAAATTGGTGTAACTTAATTGGTTCATGTATACAGGGATTCATAGACGTCCATTCTTACTACCGTTAAACTGAATATAGACAGCAAAAAACTCAAAAGTGTACGTTTTGGACAAGAAATACTCAATGTTTTTGACGAAAACTCTATACTCGAAATGGTGCAAATTATTTCAGTGATGTGAAAATCATCGCCGATCCTTCGACAATTTGTCTTCGAACGTTTGGGGATTTCCAGTTCTAGAAATAATTTCCGTCTCCGCGAGTTCTTGCCGATTATACCTCACCATAGGCTCTCAGTTACTATCAATACTCGACGGGAAGCAAAAAATACGGTTTCGGAGATTAATTTTCGGGACCGGGAATTGCCGATTCAATGACTTCGCATAATCAAAATTCGTTAGCCAATGAGCATCAAGAAATTACCGGGGCCGAGGTAAATATAGCTCCACGAGAGGTGGCGGGATTTATTGACAGTTCCTTTGTTCTGAAGTTCGACGGCGACCATGCGATGGACGTAAAGTAGAAGTCCGAGTTCAAGACATCATTCTGCTTGACAGCTGCTACATCTTGCGTGAAAATCCGCTGATGATGTAAGGATTTTATAGCGTCTCTTGCAAGCGTTATATGATAATTATCTTTGATTGTTTATGATAGTTTATCTCTTACCGCTGTTGTTGTTGCTACAAACACGAGGTCCAAGGGGATGATCCTGGTACGTGTCTTACCTCTGTTTATAAGTTGTATTTTTGTAGAATATTTTAACATCAAGACACTCATCATGCATGATCGAGATGGCATGATGGGGGGGTCAAACGTGAGAAAAATTGTCAGTGATATGCCATGGTCTTGAAATCTATTAAAATAAGTGAGCAAGTTACAATACAGAACATGTGTTTTTTTTTTGTCATTCAGATGACCATTATCCAAATCGCATTAGATAGCTCACCTTAGTACTACAGAAACTATTTTTTCATATCTTAATTGGTAGGGTGGTAAAAACATTCAAAAACTCAATATCAACTTGTGGGTGGGCCGTAAAAACTTGGAAAAACTCAATTTGAGTATAAAAAGAACTCAATATTTTATATTGGGTAGTAAAAATTTGGACTTCTATGAATCCCTGGTATATCAATAAATGGAAAATGACCAAACATCCCTAATGTACACCACGCATCCATCTGAATTCAGACAGTCGATGGATTTTGGATCTATTCAGCTATTTTCAAACGTTCTATTAAATTGTGAGATTAGATCACGTACTGTGTATATTATTGTTCATTACTGTCCCCCGATGCCTGTAGGGCTTGAAGGGGACTATAGTATTGTGTCCGTCCGACTTTGTTTCCAGAAAGTAAACTGAATGGATTCTTTCCAAATTTGGTATATGGTTCACCTTGCCTCAAGATCATGCTTGGGATTGTTTTTCATGCTCATCTGCCTTTCGCTGGCACAATCTGGGGCCAAATTAAATTTTTATTTCTGGACATCTAATTTTGGATTCCTGAATGGATTCTTTTTGTCCCTGACCGTATACCGCAGGGGGACTTTGGGATTTGCTCCTTCCGTCATTTCATCGTTCTGTCATTCCGCCACATTTTTCTTGTGACTGCAATAACTCAAAAACTATCCGATTGATATCAAACTTGGACAGTTGGTTGATGTGTTTTTCAGCAACCTGCGTATTCCAATATGGCTGCCATGGCCGCCGAGTTCTTGACCCTATTAAGCCATGCTACCATAGCTTGTGACTGCAATAACTAGAAAACAATTTGTCCGATTGACATCAAACTTGGACAGTGGATTGGTATGAGAGAGAGAATGGCTGGGATTGTTTTTCAGAAACCTGCGAAATACAACATGGCTGCCATAAGCTTGTGACTGCAATAACTTAAAAACGATTAGTCCGATTCACATCAGACTTGTACAGTGGCTTGGTATGAGTGAAAGGATGGGGATTGTTTCTTGGCAACCTGCGTAATCCATTATGGCCGCCTTAGCATTGACCCCCTATTGAACCATGCTACGTAAGCTTGTGACTGCAATAACTCAAAAACTATTTGTCCGATTCACATCAAACTTGGACAGTGGTTTGATTGAGTGAGCTGATGGCTAGAATTGCTTTCAGCAACCTGTATAATCCGATATGGCTGCCATGCTAATAAGCTTGTCACTGTAATAACTAGAAACAATTTGTCTGATTGACTTTTATCTTGGACTGTGGTTTGATATGAGTGAGGCGACGGCTGGGATTGTTTTTCACTCATCTGCATAATCCAATATGGCCACCATGGCCTTGTCTCCAGTTTCAACCAGTCTAAGCTTGTGACTGCAATAACTGAAAAACGATTTCACCAACTGACATTCAGTATAAGAGTAGCAATGGCTGCATAGCATTTGCTTGTTTTTGGCAACCTTCATGACCTGATCTACACATATCACATGTCGCTATTTACCATCTTTCACACTGTTTTCATTTCAAAAATAAACTCTCGTATTTTGAAACATCTCCAATTCTTCATTAAAACTGATGTAAACTGTCAAGTAATTTCTTTTCAATTCTCAGATAATTTAATATAACAGAAGTTCCCATCATTCAATGTACAATTTTAAATACAACATTTTATAAACCTTTCTGCCATTCTGTCTATGGTATCGACGATGGGTGATGTGGACCGCTCGGATTTTTATCAAATTTGATATTTTGGTAGCTCAAGATCTCACTTGGGATTATTTTTGATGCCAATCCGCCTATAGGTGGTGGCACCACAGCTCTGGGGACAAGTTGAATTATTCCTGGATGACGACTTTGGGAAAAACTGAAGGGGTTCTTTCCAATTTGCCATATAGTTGAAAGCGACGTTAAATCATATTCACTCACTCAATCACTCCCTCCAATTTACCATGTGGGTACCTTGCCTCGTGATCTCACTTGGGATTGTTTTTCATGCTGATCTGCCACCTGGGGGCGAAGTCCAGATTTGGTATGTGGGTACCTGGCCACAGAATCTCGCTAAAGATTGCTTTCCATACCTGGAACTGAACATTATGCTTTCAAGCTAAATCACTTTTTTCAGTGTCTGGGGACTTCAACTGCTTAGGTTTTCATTTATTTCAGGTCATCCAGTTCGAGTTCTAGCTCTTCACGCTCCAGATCAAATGATAGACAGAAAAAGAAGGTAGTTGACAAAACAAAAGACAAGAAGAAGAGGGACTCATCTGCAGACTCGTCCTCATCATCATCTTCATCAGACGATGATAGAAAGGTGAGGAATTATGTCCCTTGTGGAGTTAATCAAGTACTAGCATTGCAAAACACTGACATGGGTCTTGTGGGAATGGAGAAATTTGGCAAGGCTTTGATGTAAGTCCTCTCATTGAAAAGATGATATCCCACCGTGGTGTGGACAAAAGACAGACAATACAACTTTCAGCAGGTGCTTTGTCAATTATATTTTGTGAGTCTTACACTTAATCATTGATAGAAATTAAACAAAGACTTATAGACTTTATTTCTTTGGAAAATGGTTTTCTGAATACTTAACGGGTGAATTTTGGAAGGGGTGGAGGGGACGGTTTTCATTGATAAATCTTAGCTTGAAACGCTGTGAAATGCATAGATTTGGCTGTGTTTCTGATTTTGTCAAATATAGCGAGTCTACTTTACTGTTAATATTCTACCATTTCAGACTGGGAATAACCATGACAAATCTCCAGAGAAGGTTGGAGTTCAGCAGAGAAGGCACTACAGAACCCAGGCAGATACCGTGGAGACATCTAGCGATGACAGTGACAGACCAGGTCAACTTCTCAATTTATTCTCCATTTCATTTCAGTAAACAATACTTCATTAGTTCCTGTTATGAATTGGGCCATTGTTACTTGGTATTTTGAACAAAAAGTACTTTCATGAATTTGACACTCCTTGCTTGATATACTCAATGAATAATGCTCATCTTTGGGCATTTGGAAATAATGGAAATGTTTGCGGGGTATTCCCAAATTCCTATCTAGAATTCATTTGGATGTTCTTTGGAGAGGAAAGGGGGGTGAGCAATTCCACTGCTAGAAAAAAACTACATTCAAAGTTAGTATTTTTGTCAGGAAACAAACAAACAAACAAACAAAAGCGAATCTTTTCATTTGTGAGTTGAGTTTTTAATGTCGCTGCCAGTTTATTGGTGGCAAAATGTAAAATGCATGGTTAGATCTGACATTCGATATTCAACCTTCATCCAATTGTATTGGACATTCAGCAGTCAGACTTTATCCAATAGGACATTCAGCCTTCATCCAATTGGACATTTGACATTCAGACTTCATCCAATTTAATTGGACATTCGGCATTCAGACTTCATCCAATTATATTGGACATTTGGCATTCAGACTTCATCGAATTTAATTGGACATTCGGCATTCAGACTTCATCCAATTATATTGGACCTTCAGCATTCAGACCTAATCCAATTGGACATTCTGCGTTCAGCCTTCATCCAATTAAATTGGACATTCTGCATTCAGCCTTCATCCAATTAAATTGGACATTCAGCATCCACCTTCATCCAATTAAATAAGACATTCAGCATTCAGACTTCATCCAATTGGACATTCTGCATTCAGACTTCATCAAATTAAATTGGACATTCTTCATCCCACCATCATCTAATTAAATTTCAAATGACATTTCCAATTTCAAATATGCATCCCATGAAAATTTAAAATAAGAAGAGATGGTTTGCCAGAGAAGTTCAGTGGTGATAGCAAGACATCCTGATGTTCTTGATAAAGTCATGATATCTGAAAAATATTCTTTTATCCAACTGAATTTCCGAATTGTTTTCTGGAGTCTAATGTATCAGCCATGTTTTGATTGTGACTATATTTGAACACCATGGAGATGGAAAGCACATGAAATATGAATGGCTATACTCGGTTACACACGAATTACAAACGAATCGAAACACCAGAGATCTTATATGCTACAGTCCTATTTTGCCCTGTCCGTGTACAACATATATTTGAGAATTTAAAACATTTTGTAATCTTGTCAGCATTCCTGTTCTGCCATTTTACAGGGGGATCGAGACGTAGAAGACGAGTCTCCCCTCATAGACGGGGCCGTGGTAATAGAGACGATCGTTTCACCTCGCCAAGGAGAGGACGTAGATCCTTCTCAAGGGATAGAATGCGTCGGTTCTCAGACCCCCAGTCACCCATGAGACGCGGGGGATCACCAGACCGCAGAAGACGGCCATCTCCGCCATTCATCCCCAGAAACAGGTATGTGACTACAAGTGAATGATTGAGCAGATCATAGGCATAAGCATAGGGACAAATATATATTTGTACATCTATACTAATGTATTACCAGGTACCCATCTGTGCTGTATCTCTGATAGTCGCTGACACTCTTTCCCCCGAGATTTGCTTAAGCTTGTGCCAACCTCCTGTTCATAGTTATAGCTTGACCCATTTTGTTCAGTGAAAATATAACTATAGATTCTCAATTATTCGCGAGAATTATCTTCCAGGTTTTTCCCGTAAAATAATTTTCATGCCTTATGTTGCCTTCCCTCCGTAATGCTTGAGCTTTACCGGGCAATTTCTCTAGTTACGCTCCACCGACCTTGAAAGTTGTCTGTTTTCACCTGAAGAAGCTTGTTGATTTTTGGGGTCAAAGATCACAAGGTCACAGTATGCGAAAAATTAGATTTTGAGGACAGGTATGCTCTAGTGATTTTCATTGTTCATAAAAATGTTAACCAGGCGACTGAAAAGAGGTCAGATTTTTTGGGCTCAAATGGTTGATGATCGTAATGCAAAACTTCTGAGTACGATATCTTGAGTTATACTTCGGCTATCTTCTTGAAAGTTCACAGGTATGTTGTCTGTGTTGACCTGAATAGGCCAAAGGTCATTGTCGATAGTGGATTCTGCTGGCAAGGCCGAGCTGATTTAACACATGGCAGCTTGTAGGATTCAAGAGAGACTGTTCAACTGATCGAAGTGACAAAACAAATCTGAGACAGTTTGAATTGGTAGCTTGAAAGAATTGTCAGAACGCAGACCAAAGTCATCTCTTTGTAGACAGAGATGAAAACTTGTTTAATGGTTGATATTTTTCATTAAACAGCAGATAACGCCCATTACATTAAATTAAGAATAAATATTGATTTCAAGGTAAATAGATGAACTAATATTATCTATAGATGGGTGTAAGAATTACAATCAAGAATGGAGTATTCACGAGGGAAGGATGATTCTCCTTTATTTTGTACGTGTATAGTTAGGCCCACCTTTTGGCAAAAATAACATGGAAGATAATCCCTGGAAAACAATTTGCCACAGTAAAGTTCTGTGCGAATAATATGCAGAAAATATAAATTACAGTGTAACACGGTTAATTGGGGACCAAAGTTGAGCCACATAGATTTTCAGCATTATGCAATGGTTGAAATGACATGCATTATTAATTTGGAGGACACCATATCACCCGCCTTCTATCAGAATCAGCGCTATATCGAGGTACCTTAAAGTGAGGCTAGAGTGTATTGTGAGTGTGAGATATTCTGTGGGAATAATCACAGGTGTTTGGCAAGTTAATTAGCTGGGTGGTAGCATCAACAATAGATCGGACAAGGTGACTCACTAAAGTACGACCTCCTCTCGATCATCCATATACATTTTCACAGAACTTAGCCTACCTCTATATTTCACCTCCTATTATATTCTTTAGAGGTTAATTCTTCATGCTACCATCCAAAGATTCTCAAAACCCATCAATTATGGGTCGTAAATCGTCCAAACAATCTGAATTTTAGCATCCAGACAACTTCCGTTACAACTTTGGCCAAACTCGGCAATCTCTGTTTTGTTGCAGCGCCGATATCAACCCTGGATATATTCACGGTTGTTATCCAAACAGGTCTCTACCAGTGCAAACGATCTCTACCATCTGTACAACGATCTCCACCAGCTAATATTACGGGTTTATGAGCAGTGGTATGTAACAAATAAAATTATGAAATGGATGGAATTAAAAATGGATGGAATTAAAAAATAATAAGAAGTAGAGATCTGTCTGAATAAGGACCGTGATATTGCAGCCGCTTCGGAAAAAAGTGGACGTGACCACAACGGCGAAACTTGAATCAGGAAACTGAACGGAGATTGCCGAGTTGGCCGAAGTTGTAACGGAAGTTGTCTGGACGCTAACATTCAGGGTGTTGGGAAGATTTACGGCCCATAATTGATGGATTATGAGAATCTTTGGATGGTAGCATGAAGAATTAACCTCTATAAAGAATAAAATAGGAGGTGAAATATAGAGGTAGGCCAATTTCTGTGAAAATGTATACGGATGATCGAGAGGAGGTCGTACTTTAGTGAGTCACCTTGTCCGATCTATTGTTGACGATACCCCCCAGCTAATTAACTTGCCAAACACCTGTGGGAATAATGAAGCATGTACGGTACATGCTTTTAAAAGTACACTGTGGTTTTGTTTCGGTTGGCAGATATTCTCCATTCAGGAGGCGTTCATCACCAGAAAGAATGCGAGGATTTGAGCGGTACTCTCCAGTGAAGAGAAGAAAGCCCCCCTCATCTAGTCCTAATTACAGGTGAGAAGACTATTTATTTACTGTTCATGTCTTTATGGTGAACCTGAAGGTCAAACGATATTGCATGGTCTGTGATTAGAAACCTACTTTACTGAAACCAGAACAATAGTTCATGGACATTATGTTTAACCATAATAGGTCGGTGATTACCTAGACTGGATGACAACACGGTGTCAACTAGTACCAATTTCACTGAAACAAGGCTGAATGGAGGTGCCCGATTTCACTTCTTCCGGGTTTAAGACAACACCGGAATTCCACTGGCTGTAAATTTTGTCAGTGCATGTTAATTACAAGAGAAATTTACGGACGATATTTTGCACTCAACGTTTTTCAGCTACCAACACTTATCTTAATATCAACCAATCGTAGGGCTAGCCTGTCCCATTGCCCGATACATGCAAGATATGAACATTGCCTGGCTGAATCGGTGCATTAGTTATTTTTTACCTGATAATCATTATCTGTCCTGTAGACTTGAAGACATTTGAATGGAAACTTGCACAATACCAACTACGTCATCAGATTCTGTTATTCCCACTCCTGTTTGTCGATTTTGACCTAGATGGTCTATCAGATCCATTGTGATCAGTGTCTGTAGAGTCTAATTTTCAAAATTCAAATTTTTTGTAGTTTTGGTTAGGTTTTTGTTGGGTTAGGGTTTTGCTAGGGTATGTTTGTTTGGGTCATCGTCGCCGTGTGACCAGTACGGTTAGGTGCGACGTTAAACTTCAAACAACCAACCAACCAATCAGCTGATCGAACTAGCACTTCCCGTTATCGCCCCTCAGCCAAATTTGGCCGAAGGATAATGTCGTCATCGGAGGCATCCATCTATTCAGCATTCTTGTAAACATAATAACTCTTGAAGAATTGTACGACATATGGAACTGATCACGGACCAGAAGCCTATGGAAAATGACTGACCTTGACACATTTTTTTAGGTTGGATGATACTTAATTATTCAGTGAATGTAGATCTAATGCTGTTGGTACAAAAACATCTCTTGAATGATTATAGACCAACTCCCCAAATTTATAGCATTTCTGCAGCTGGTGGTGAACCAGATCCATATATCTAATATGCATGACCTTCATGTCTTAGATACATCAGATTTTTGACTACAACCCTATTGAATATGACTGATCTTGACCTATTTTGTCAAGGTCAATCATTTGGTACATATGCTAAATGGTCATTGAACAGAACCTTATGGAGGATTAGTGACCTTGACTTACTCTTCCCACTGTGGGACTGAGTAACTTTTATATAAAATTGGTTCCTCATGAAGAATCCTCCTTCCATATATGTACACCACACATGAATCTGGCAATGGACCAGAACCCTATTGTGATCTTAGCTTAATTTTCAAATGTTGAATGGTAGTACACATATATGAATAAATATACCATGACCAAACTTCCTTAACTTAAACCACATATGCATCTGAATCTGAACAGCCAAAAATCCTATTGTGCAAGCCACCCATTCAAGTGATCTGTTCCCATCATTATATTTTGTGTCAATTCCATATACCATTGGGAGATCAGATTGCGAAGAGCATGTCCAATAGAACACAGATTGCTTAGATGATTTTCTTTCTTGCAGAAGCCCTGTTCGTAGACGCTCGCCATCTCCATTTGTACCCAGGGAGCGACGGGTGGAGAGACCTCCCCCACGACGGAAGTCCAGTTCATCTTCCGCATCTCCTCCACCAGCTAGACAACGACGACCATCGTCCACATCACCGCCGCCTCCTCCCAGGCCCAGAGATTCCACATCTCCGTCTCCACCTCCGCCGCCACCTCCCAAACGCAGAGTTTCACCAGTGCAAAGACGAGGATCTTCATCACCACCTGCAAGAAAGAGGGGTTCCTCTTCACCAGCGTCACCTGTGAGAAAGCGTCGTCCGGTGCAGAGATCTCCGTCTGGTTCCGAGTCACCGGAACCTGTCGGGAAGAGAAAGCCTGTGTCACAGTCCCCTCCTCCAAGAAGGGCTCAAAAATCCTCATCAGAATCGCCGCCTCAACTTTCACGCAACGATGCACCATCACCACCACCTGCTAGGCGGAGAGCACGCAGGTCCCCTTCAGAATCCCCAAAAACGAAACCCAGTTCGCCTCCACGCCCTACCAGGCGTAGGTCACCAGCAGCTGCTTCACCTCCACCACAGAGAAAAGCTCAGCGCAGACAGTCGTCATCATCATCATCATCCTCATCATCGGAAACTGAAGCTCCTCCCAAGGTTAGCCGACCTGCTCCTCCAGCTAGAAAACAGCGATCACCTTCATCCTCCCCAGAATGGGGTAAAGATGCCCGTGGTCCATCCCCTTCTCGTAGAGCTGGCTCACCCCCAGTTAAAGGCAGAGGCAGGGGCAGAGAACGATCACCCTCTCCACCACCTCGGCGCAAACAGATGAGGTCACCTGGTCCAAACAAGAGACAGCGGTCACCCTCAAGTTCCCCTCCTCCTCAGTTGAGGCGGCGCCCATCGCCAGACAGTCCACGAGCGGTAGTCCAGCCACGAAACCAGTCACCTGTTCGAGAGAGGCGGCCTCGTAGCCGTAGTAATTCTCCTCGTCGCCCCCCACGGCCACCTCCCCCACCCCCTCGTGATAGGATGCCCCCCACCAATGGGCACAAGGACAGTCGGTCTCCATCGCCCCCTCCAAAAGAAAGGAGGAGAAAGGCATCTTCCTCTCCTGAG
Organism: Hanleya hanleyi; assembly: GCA_036873755.1. Classification (NCBI taxonomy): domain Eukaryota; kingdom Metazoa; phylum Mollusca; class Polyplacophora; order Lepidopleurida; family Hanleyidae; genus Hanleya; species Hanleya hanleyi. Next base: position 24,224 of record JAVTVY010004604.1, read on the forward strand.
GCCCCGGTACAAAGGGGAGAGCAGACAAAAATGAGGTCTTCTAGGACGCCACCCCAGGCTCAAGTTCCCAGGAAGCGCAAAGATTCTTGGGAGAATCCCCCGGGTGCTGAACCAGATGACCGAGGTAAGCGACCCAGACAGTCAAGGGAAAGGTCGCGTAGTCCCGATTATGAACAGCAGCGTGTGATATCTCTCCAGGCAGAAAAGGTACCCGAGCCAGTTGGCAGGTCGAAAAGATCCCGGTCATCTGAAAAACCTGATCCTCAATTAGCGGAGGAATCACTTAAGAAGAAAATCAAGAAAGATGAGAGTGACAGTGGAAGTGGATCTGATGTAAGTATCTAGTGAAATGCTATTCTCCTCAACGAAACTAAGGATAATTGAATTCACTGTAATATAGATTATCACCACTATTGGCCATTTATTCGATATGATCAAATCCATATGAAATGAGAAAAGGTTTTGATACGGACCCTACCCTTTCAGTTTTACTGAGTATCTTTCAATTCTGTTTAGACATGTATATACTAGGCTATTGAGATGTGAGAAATAATGCATCACACTCGTGGTCATTTATCTGATTTTTATCGCAATGGCTAAAGCTAGTTTCAGCTAGTATAGGTTTTATCCAACTCCTTGATAAATCATATAAATGACCACTCTTGGTGATAACCTGTGTGCAACTCCAATAAGCTGTTCAATTGTACATTTTCGAGAAAGGATGAATTGGTTATGAATAACATCAGACATATTTATTGATCATGAACATATTTTTTTTCTTTGGCTTTAGCATTCCACCAGCAGGTCTTTCGTTCCCAAATTTCACTCCAATATTGCTGTTGAAGATTCACTAGTGAGACCAGTGAAGAGTTCTTGCTTTCTTTCAGGGCTCGGACTCCGACAGTGCCAAGAAAAAGAAGAAAAAGAAAAAGGAGAAAAAGCATAAGAAGCACAAGAAGCATAAGAAACACAAGCACAAGAAAGATGGCAAGGCAGAAGAGGTAACCTTGCCGAATTCCTCCATTGAGCCTACATCGGCAATGCCCATATGATGCAAGTTTACATTTCTGTTCCTGAGTCTGAGAGATAATGTTGACCACAATCCTTAGAGAAAAGTCGATAGAAATAATTTTCACAATTCAGTTGTTTTGTTTATTGTCTGGGTTGTTTTTTTTTGGGGGGTTTTTTTCATTCAAAATTTGACTTTTTATGTGTGAGAAGGGTATTACGTTTCTTCAGGGTTATTGAGAGTGTAAATTGTAAATACAGGCTATAAATGTAAAGTGGATGATGTTTTAATCCAGCCTGTCATGGCTGCCCCCAGTAAATAGGTCAACATTAACTCTTGTCGACTGCTGTCCAGTATAGAGGGGACATTCCAGTATTATATATACAACTTCAATCCCTCCCTGCTTTTCCTCCGGGGCAAAATAAAAATCTAAGAGTACTTGTGTATGTAGGACAAATTCTGTCCCTCCCAGCATTTGGATCCAAACTAACCTCTTCTTATGTACATAGTACTTGAATGTCCCCTGGAACAATCCCAGGTGTCCATATGTGAAGACCTGAATGAAACCAACAAATGAAACCAACAAAACACACTGCTTTGAACAAAGCTTCGGTATCTCTTTCAATGTGGGTGAAGGTAGCACATATTCAGACTTGGTCAGTCTATTTTGGTGTGCATAATATGATGTACTGATAGCAATTTTCACTTTATTTGAACCGAAATAAGAAACAAGCTTGGTGGAAGACATTTGTTGGTTTCTGTTCATTTTACTTGGGAATGTCTTTGGTTGTTTGTGTTGTTTGCTTGCTGTTCTCTAACATTTTATTAACCTGTTTGATAATCTCCACCTATTGATGACGATCTGTCTGTTTTTTGAGGTCGGTGAACCTTTCAGGCATGGAAATTTCCCTTCAATAGGCTGATTTCAGATTTTTTCATCAAAATTTTGAAAAATAAAAAGTTGTCAGTGCTGTCTGAAATGCCCCAAAATGCCATATTCCTGGTAGGGTGTGGAAAATTTCAGACTTTTTGAAGTAGATTTCAGACTTTTTCAGTGGTAGCAATTCCCATGCCTGACCTTTACAGAAAGCCAGGCTATGATTGGCTAGATTTTCTTCCAATTTTCTCCTTAGACCAATGAAAATACCAGATTTCTCTTCGAAAAATTGAATTGACCAATCAAATGTTTCTAAACTGAAAGATCTCCCATGATGCATTGGTATTTCTCAAAAACTTCATTATAGTTGCATAGATCAGATTAGTGAGATGTGATTGTTCCTCGATATAATGCGGGCCATATCTCATGAGCAATGTCAAACTGGTCTAGCAGGTTTGATTTTTAGAGGGGAAAAGTACAGTACTGAATCGACAAGGATGATTATAGGTGAAGGCAACAGTACATTTGTCATACAACTGATGATTATAGGTTAGTCGGTTATTACCCCGCGGGCAAATTTTGCCTGAAGGGTATTGTCGTCGTCTGTCCGTCTGTCTGTCTGTCCATCTTTCTTGTGAACACGATATCTCAAGAAGAATTATAGCCAGGCCTTGTAAATTCATACCACAAATGTATTGGGTGAATGGTCAGAAGCCTATTAAAAAGGACTGACCTTGACCTATTTTATCAAGGTCAAATTATAGTATTTGCTATATTTTTTGAAGGATTGAAGCTAGGATCTCCAAATTCATATTACTTATGCAACTGGTGATTGACTAGAAGCCTACCCCAGTTGACTGACCTTGACCTATTTTTTATAGGTCATATACTGTTTATTATAATATAAAATGAAGAAATAAAGCTAGGCTTTCCAAAATAATACTATGTATACATCTGGCGAAGGTCCAGAGGTGTACTGAAGATGACTGACCTTGACCTATTTTATCAGGGTCAAATTACAGTATTTGCTATATTTTTTGAAGGATTGAATCTAGGGTCTCCAAATTCGTATTACTCGTGCAGCTGGTGATTGACTAGAAGCCTATCCCAGTTGACTGACCTTGACCTATTTTTTCAAGGTCATATTTCGTTTATTATGGTGTAACATGAAAAACTATATCTAGGCTTTCCAAATTGATACTATGTATACATCTGGCAAAGGTCCAGAGGTGTACTGAAGATGGCTGACCTTGACCTATTTTAGCAAGGTCAAATTTTAGTATTTGCTATATTTTTTGTGAAGGATTAAAGCTAGGGTCTCCAAATTCATATTATGTATGCAACTCGTGATTGACTAGAAGCCTATCCCAGTTGACTGACCTTGACCTATTTTTTAACGGTCATATACTGTTTATTATGATATAACATGAAGAAATAAAGCTAGGCTTTCCACATTAATACTATGTATACATCTGGTGAAGGTCCAGAGGTGTAGTGAAGATGACTGACCTTGACCTATTTTATCAAGGTCAAATTTTAGTATTTCTAAATTTTTTGAAGGATTGAAGCTAGGGTCTCTAAATTCATATTAGTTATGCAACTGGTGATTGACTAGAATCCTATCCCAGTTAACTGACCTTGACCTGTTTTTTCAAGGTCATATGGTGTTTATTATGGTCTAACATGAAATATATCTAGGCTTTCCAATTTAATACTATGTGTACATCTGGCAAAGGTCGATAGGTGTACTGAAGATGACTGATCTTGACCTATTTTATCAAGGTGAAATTTTAGTATTTGCTATATTTTTTTGAAGGATTAAAGCTAGGTCTCCAAATTCATATTACGTGTGCAACTCGTGATTGACTAGAAGCCTACCCCAGTTGACTGACCTTGACCTATTTATATATACTGTTTATTATGATATAACATTGAGAAATAAAGCTAGGCTTTCCAAATTAATACTATGTGTACATCTGGTGATGCTCCAAATGTGTGCTGAAGATGACTGACCTTGACCTATTTTATTCTTGACCTATTTTATCCAGGTCAGGTTCTATTTAGTACAATATTCCATGAAAGATTGACATTGTCTAAATTTATACCACTTATGGCTGGACGTGAAGTCTATTATATCACTGACGACCTATTTTTAAAAGGTCAAATTCTATATGTTAAGTCTGTCTCCAAATTCCTGTTCCTTATGCAATTAAATTAGAATTGACTTGAAATTGTTTGAAGATGACTGACCTTAATCTATATTTCCAAGATAAAATTACTTTATTTGATTATAAGCTTTTTAGAAGAGCATATTTAGAGCTAAGAATTCGGTCGATCATGCTCTACCAGAACCTCAAGCCTTGGCAAAAGCGATCTACAGCCAACCCTACTAGATCACATTTTTGTTAATCTAGTTCTAAAAATACACTGATGATATTATACAATGCATGAGTGAGTGAGTGAATATGATTTAACGTCGCTTTCAACTATATTTCAGTCATATCACGACGTTGGGTCCTATTCCTTTTCACACCCGGGAACCCCACGGGTGCCTCAGTTATTCTCCTCTTACGACAAGCTCTCTGAGGAGCTGAGACATATTCTTACCATGACCTGCAGTGTGCACAACGACATCCCAGGTCAATCCCCGGAAGCCCCACGGGGCTACAATGCATGATTGCTGGGTGTAAACAATAACTGATAGCCGAGGGGTATTGAAGCCCAATGGGCTATTTTTATACGCCCGCCAAAAGGCGGACGTATTATGTGATGGCGGTTTCCGTCCGTGTGTCCGTCTGTCCGTCCGCCGTGTCCGGTCTATATCTGGAACAGTTTTCTGTTTACAGTTCTAATTTTTGGTGAGTGGATACCCTATGGGGAGACGATGTGTCGCGTACCAAAAAAATGAAGGTCGAGGTCAGAGGTCAAAGGTCACTGGCCTAAAAAAACAGGAAATCACTGAAGTGTTCGTGTCCGGTCTACATCTGTGAACGTTTTCTATCCACAGTTGCAAATTTTTGTGAGTGGATACGCTAGGTGAAGACGATGTGTCGCGTACCAAAATTAAGGTCGAGGTCAGAGGTCAAAGGTCACTGTTGCCTAAAATCAGGAAATCATTGATCGTTGACAGTTTTCTATCTACAGTTCTAATTTTTGGTGAGTGGATGCCCTAGGGGGGAACGATGTGTTGCATACCAAATGTAGGTCGAGGTCAGAGGTCAAAGGTCAGTGTGACTGAAAAATCAGGAAATCATTAAAAATTTCTAATTTTTTGTGAGTGGATTCAATAGGAGGAAATGAAGTGTCGCATACCAAAAAATAGGTCACGGTCAAAGGTCAGTGTGACCCCAAAATCAGGAAATTATTAAAAATAACATTTTTTTTGCCAGTAGATACATTAGGGAGACACAATGTGTCACCTACCAAAATGTAGGTCAAGGTCAAAGGTCAAGGTCACTGTGACCCCAAAATTGTGGAATTGTTAAAAATCATGATTTTTTGAGTCCATTGAGAAATTACGGGGATTCGTTTCGTCATGTACCGAAATTTAGATCCAGGTCCATAGTCAAGGTCGCTGTGACCCCAGAATCAAGGTCAAAGGTCAGTGTGACCTAAAAATCAGGAAATCAATAAAAATTACTAATTTTTTATGAGTGGATTCAATAGGGGGAAATGAAGTGTCGCATACCAAAAAAAATAGGTCAAGGTCAAAGGTCACTGACCCCAAAATCAGGAAATTATTACAAATAACATTTGTTGTGTCAGTAGATACATTAGGGGGACACGATGTGTCACATACCAAAATGTGGGTCAAGGTCAAAGGTCAAGGGGACTGTGACCCAAAAATTGTGAAATTGTTAAAAATCATGATTTTTGTGTCCATTGAGAAATTATGGGGAGATGGTTTATCATGTACCAAAATTTAGGTCAAGGTCAATAGTCAAGGTCACTGTGACTTCAGAATCAAGAAATCTTTGAAAAGTATTTTTTTTTTGTGTCAGTGGATACATTAGGGGGACATGTAGGTCAAGGCCGAACGTCAAGGTCACTGTGACCCCCAAAATCATGAGATTTATAAAAATCATGATTTTTTTTGTGTCCATTGATACATTGAGGGAAGACGATGTGTCCTGTACCAAAATTTAGGTCAAGGTCAAAGGTCAATGTCACTGTGACCCCAAAATCAGGAATTCATTACAAGTCACATTTTCGTATGCCTGTCGAAGACGAGGTCATGCAATGCGATGTTGCGTTCTATCCATTCATCCATTAACATTTGTTGTCCATGCGATAACTCTAGTTTCAAGGTATGGATTGGTACCAAACTTTGAGTATACCTTACTCGCATGGCAAAGAGGAGCCATACATCAATCGATCAAAGGTCAAGGTCACAGTCACCCAAAACTGAATCAAGTATAAGATGTGATATATGTTACATTCTCAGAAGCACAAAATTGTAGACCTTTCTCTGGTGTGCTAGCTACCAATTGGAATCAAGGCTATTAAACAAACTTGAAATTTGGACCAATATAATTCCAGATATACGGGCGTATATTGAAGCCCCTTGGGCTCTTGTTTTCATTTTCAAGTGCAGCATGATTTAAACCACACGTCTGCATCGTTGGTTGTTGGTGTCTGGTCATTTTTTGATCACTAGATATCGTACTGCATCGACACCAAATCTCAGGTTATTATCAGAACTTGACAAAGATTTTACAGATTTTGTGGTGTTCTTTCAGTTGGTCTGTGTGAGCCGCAGTCCATTATATGTCTGGTACAATGGAAAAAATATGACGAAATGGGGAGATTTCAGGGATTAACTCATTCGGTACCAATGACGCCAAAAGGCGACAAAATAATTCCCTGTCTCAACCCCGTTGACGACTTTTGGCGTAATTTCTTAGAGCCTCCCCAACCCCAATGACGCCAAAAGGCGACATCGCTGCTTCACCGTCAAATAAAACCCCACTCCGTCTGCAATGTAGCATTTTACGCGAGCACCTCGAGTGAAACTTGCCCAAATGTATATATTTTTGAAAAGCCTAAACCTTCAACATTCGGATTATCAAAGAATGTTTTCATTTTGACAAACAAATTAAACAAGATCGAGAGTGAAACGAACAAATAATGGGAGAGATGTGGAACTACAAAATTTTCACAATTTTACCGTGTCAGTAAATGTTGCTACAGAATGTAAATTCACTCAGTAATCCCGTTCAAATCTCTCTATTGCTGAAGTATAATGTGTCCAAGAGACCATCTAATCGTTCCATCAAGATGAAATCCATCAGATCCACTCCGTAAACTTTATTTCCACATTTTTCCAACACATGTGTCGGTAAATGTTGGCCATTTTCATCTCGCGCCATGCTTGAAACGAACTGTGATGTCGAATTGATCAATCGTGTGCCTTCGTTTCAGTCACGTGCCTAACAACAACCAACCGAAGCGTTGAGTGTCGACGTGGTTCATTGGCGCAAATATCAGATTCGTCAGATGAATTATATTTATATCCAATCGTAGCTTTCGTAATATTAGCCATCCATTGTAACTATGACGAGATTGGGAAAGCCCAGGGAATCACCTTTCCAACGTGACCTAGATCATGAAAAACAACCGCTGGAAAGCGGAGATACACGCCTTCAAATATGACCGGAAAAAAAACCCCTCAAACTCTTCGCAATTTAGCGAAGTCTCTCATCTGGAAGCTTCGTTTATTCTGACAAATGTCCACGAATAAATGGTTATTGGTTATTTCTGGGCATTGTAATCAAAGAAATATCTGCTCACAATCTTCGGAAATTACGTAGGTTTGTGCTTTTTTTTTTTTTTTTTTTTACGTGGTTTTTGTTGTTCATCGAAACATCCGACGATTGCCATTGGCAGTATCATTTTGCAAATTACGAACATGTTGGTGAGTTTACTGATTTTTATTTGGAATAAAACTGCATTTCTTGAGGAAAATAATACACACACATAGTTTTTGTTGAAATATATTATTTTAAAAGGACATAAAGCAATAAGTTTCAGAATGTCTGGGATCTGAAATGCAGACAAAAACGCATGAACGCCTTCTGTTTTGGAGATAATTATTCAACTTTACTGACTGCCCTGAGCTGGAAGCAGTGGGGTTCAGGCCAAGAAAACTATCTGGGGCTGACGGCTAGGATAAGCTGCAGTACTGAATGAGTTAAACTGTACATAACAAGCACTTGAGAACTTACTTCTCGTCGGAAATATCACTGATCCAGTTATTTCTCAATTTCAATTCACTTCATGTATTACACGAGGATCAAGTGACAGTCCATTGTTGGCCTAAAATACGGTCAGCTCGAACTGATATGAACCTCGTAGTCTAGGCTACTAGTCCATGACCGTGAACTTTACTAATCATTCGGAACGTTTCATAATTCATCATCAATGCGAGTATTGACTCGGAGAACATGTCTTTAATATATCTATGGGTTACAATTACCAAATGCACTGTTGCCTCAAGAAATGCTAGCTACAATGGACTGTTGCCATATTTTACATACATACATCTTTACATGCATCTGCTACCTTATTTTAGCTTGGCTGTAATAATCTGGCTACAAGCAGAGGTAATTCCGCATACAGATGGCTGTAACACGACAAATGTACTGCTGCCTTTGCCTGTAATCATCCTTGTCGATTCAGTACTGCGAAAAGGCAAGCGAATTGACTGAAGCTAACCAAATTAAGCTATCCTAACAATACAAGAATACCCAGATCTGTGTGACCACTTGCATCAGTTGCATTCATCGTGCACATGATGGCATGCAACACCAGACTGGGATTCTTGAGACGTTTTAACACTTAGAAGATCCACTGCTGAAGAGTTTTATATGAAGATATTACAGGTAGCACAAACAAAGGGCATTCGATACTTCGACACATATATTCTACCCTGTCCAAGAATTTTCTTCCAAACGATGGAATAAACAGAGAACTAATGAATGCACTTCATTGTCCTGTAATATGTTCAGAGTCATACCACTAATCCTTGATTCGTACTCACTGCTGGTTGAAAATATTCAAGCTAAGTATCTTTTTTACACAGATTTGACCTGATAACAGTTTATCGTATGTTTGACTATTTCAGGCTGGAGGGAGTGCTGGAGATGATGATAAACCGGATGACTTGGAGAGAAAACTGAGAGAGAAGGCCCTTCAGTCCATGCAAAAGTCTAAAGTGGACAGTGATTGAGGATGTTATATAATTACAAGAGTTCAGAAAATTATATAAAGACTTTCATTTTTTTATCATAAAAGACGGTCCATTATAGACAGTGCAAATTGATTTTCCTTGACTGGGAGTCATGATTGTAAATACTGGACTTCGTGGATGGATATTTGGCCCTATGCTAATATCCCTTTTGTGGAAGGTATGGGAATACCGGTAATGTCTCCTGGTGTAAGTTACATGGTATATGGAGAAAGAACACTACCCCTTGTGCATCCGTTTATCATTGGAAATATTGATTACGAATGATGTCGTCACCTTGTTCAAACTAGATGTCCAATCTTGAATTGTTGAAAAATATGTCGAGCTGTTCAATTTTTATCGAAAAATACTTCAACTGCATTCTCCATTTGTCTATATTATCCCAGGGTGATATGACCCTGTTGTTGTTGTACCGTAGTTGACTGGGTATTATCGTTCTGATTCAGTTTTTGGTTCGGAAATACACTGACCATGTTGATTGATCTTAATTGTTCATGAACTGAGTGACGAGTGATGCTTTGAAATCCTCCCATGCAAAGACTGTTCAGTCAAACAGAAGTTCGATACTCCCATAAGCCTAGGATATTGTAAACCCCCATATAAGGACCTGGATTGATCCATCACCAGGAGTCCAAATGATGATGGAACATTCCTTTTTTTTCTCACAGGGAATATTGGAATTGTCACATGCTTCTACTCAAGCTTGTATATCTTGTTCAAGTATTACTTATGCAGCGAGAGAGGAGGGTCTTATATGTACGCTTGGTTAAATTTTGCATATGAGAGGGGATCAAAAAATCAAATTTCTTGTGTACGTAATACTTGAATGGAATGGTCCCTGAATACTCTAATAATTCGATCAGTCCCATATTTGCTTGGAAATTTGATCAGTCATAATAAATGAGATTACCTCCTGACTGGAGGAGTAACTACATCTATTACTGTATAATTTGGTCAACATTCTGTTGTAATAAAATTTGATCACTCGGAGAAAATTCACATCCTCTGATTGAATAATTAGAGTAACCATAATAACCATAACAATGCTTGTCCATCGTTGTGGAGGTCATGGCGCTCAAACTACACGTTGGTAATTATTAGATTTTCAACTCTTCCATGTCCTTTCAATCGTTTTGGTGCAAGTCCAGTTCTGACATTGTTTATAGTTTTAGCCTGGTAATTTGACAATTTTCACACTTCATTTAATTCTATCCATTCACATTCCATGCCATGTATTATTCACACAGCAAATTCAGACTGATCTACTAAAGTGACATCCTAAAATCTTTAATTGCTGACAAATTGAAGTTTTTCTCCAATAAAGTGTTGTTTCAAACCTGGGTCTTGTACCAAGGGTGGGTTGCATTCATGGTTAATTTTTCTGATGAAACATCAGTGAAACTACCATCATTCAGGTGGTATTTTTTATTATTTTTTGTAATGGATTGTATTAACCAGATTCTGATTGAACTTAACTGTCTATGTACATACTCTCACCATAAAATCATCTGTTGGATTTAGACTTGGTAGATAATTGAATTATTTGTTCAGTGGTTAACAATGTCTTCATATGTAAAGATGAGAAGGACACGAGTCTTAAATTTTCAGCTTGGCAAGAAGATTTGTGAAGTGCTTTCATGTGTGAAATGACTGGGTGCCAATAAATATCATGTGCATGGTATAATTTATGCTCTTCAGTTTGATTTCTTGGCATATAGGTCATACAAATTTCACGATAATGAAAACCCGAGGGGTTCAAGTCCCCCGACGTTGAAACAATTCATTATGTCTCCACCAACTATGTTGGGGGGAGACATCTAGTGTTTGTGCTGTCTGTCTGTCTGGTTGGATGGATGGATGGATGTCTGTCTGTCCGTCCCCTTGCCTTGTCTGCAAGATATCTTGAGAACTACTGGATGGAATTTCACCAGACTTGGATGGAAGCTTCAGTGGGATAGCCCCCTCATTTGATTAGGTTTTGGTGTGTGGGCGTGCATTCATCCGTGTCCGGTGTCCGTCCGTCCATCTACTGGTACATGTATATACAGGCCTTGTCTGCAAGATATCTTGAGAACTGGATGGAATTTCACCAAACTTGGATGGAAGCTTCATTGGGATAGCCCCGTCATTTGATTAGGTTTTGGTGTGTGTGTGTGCATTCATCCGTGTCCGGTGTCCGTCCATCTACTTGTACATGTATATACAGGCCTTGTCTGCAAGATATCTTGAGAACTATTGGACGGAATTTCACCAAACTTGGACGGAAGCTTCAGTGGGATAGCCCCTCATTTGATTAGGTTTTGGTGTGTGTGCGTGCATTCATCCGTGTTCGGTGTCCGTCCATCTACTTGTACATGTATATACAGGCCTTGTCTGCAAAATATCTTGAGAACTACTGGACGGAATTTCACCAAACTTGGATGGAAGCTTCATTGGGATAGCCTCTCATTTGATTAGCTTTTGTTGTGTGTGTGCGTTCATCCGTGTCCATCGTCCGTCCGTCCATCTTCATGTACATGTATATACAGGCCTTGTCTGCAAGATATCTTGAGAACTACTGAACGGAATTTCACCAAACTTGGAAGGTTCATTGGAATAGCCCCCTCATTTGATTAGATTTTGGTTTGTGCGTGCATTCATCCTTGTCCATTGTCCGTCCATCCATTCATCTAATTGTACATGTATATACAGACCTTGTCGGCAAGATATCAGGAGAACTACTTGACACTTATTTCTACATTAATATTATAGCACTTTCCCTTAAATAATGTGCCCACTCGAGGCAAGGTGGAAGGTTGGGGGAGACGTATATTTTTGCTTAAAAAAACAACCAGCATAGGCTTCATGCCGGAGCGGCAACCCAAGGGTCAAAGCGGAACCTCTAGTTTGAACCGTAAATTTCAGTACCCAGCATGCGGAGCAATCCCAAGTGAGACACCGAATTTGTCCTAATCCGGTCAGGATTTCAGAAGAAAACAAAATTTTAAATTGGCCCGCAGGTGGCGCCACCTATAGGTGGGTCAGCGTGAAAAACAATTCCAAGAGACATCTTGCGACAAAGTACCCACATACAAAATTTAAAAAGAATCCGTTCAGTTTTTCGAAAGTTATTGTCTGGAAACAAAATTTTAACTTGGACCCAGTTGGCGCCACCTGCAAGCAGATCGGCATGAAAAACATTGTTCGGAAACTTAGGTCGGATGAACCGAAATTTTAACTTGGCGCCACCTATAGGCAGATCGGCGTGAAAAACAATCCCAAGTGAGATCTGGAGGAGAGGTACCCACATACCAAATTTGAAAATAATCCATTCAGTTTTTCAAAAGTTATTGTCCAGAAATGAAATTTTTAACTTGGCCCCCAGGTGGCGCCACTTATAGGTGGATCGGTGCGAAAAACATTCCCAAGCGAGATCTTGAGGTGAGGTACCCAAACACCAAATTTAAAAGAAATCCATTCAGTTTTTCAAAAGTTATTGTCCGGAAACGAAATTTTAACTTGGCCCCCAGGTGGTGCCACCTGTATGCGGATCGGCGTGAAAACCAATCCCAAGCAAGATGTTCAGGTGAGGTACCCGCATACTAAATTTGAAAAGAATCTGTTCAGTTTTCCAAAAGTTATTGTCCGGAAACTAAGTCGGACGGATGCATCCCAATTCTATAGTCTCCCTCTAGCCCTTCGGGCGTCGGGGGGACAAAAAGATGACATTGAAGGGTCAACTGGCAGGGTTCTCTGGAGTATTTACTGTATGGTTAGACTGAAATGAAATGTCAATATAGAATTCATCTTGCAGAAAGGCACTGTTGCAAAACTGAATATGTGGCAGCTTGAGGTCAAAGTCTTCTTGTGCTTCCCAAATGTCTTGTCTGACACAAAAGTTGTGAAAGTGGAGCTCCTCAAAGGCAGGTCTTCTGGTATAGCAATACTTCTCCAGGACCTCGCCGGGAGCATGTAATGATTTCAGTCAATGCCATGCATGTAACCTCTTGGCTGTCGAAAGGAACGCCACTGTAGTAGTATTTTTTGTTAATTGACGGCCACTTACAGGATTGTGAAGATCAACTCTACGGCAATTTGTATTGCATTGTACTACAGGGCTTGCTTTTTGGCCTCGAGGTATTGTCGCCATGTATGTCCGTCGCTGCATTTCAGGCAAAACCGCTGGAGACACAGCCACCAAATTGAACTTATTTATCTAGTTCCAAGTCAAGACGCCTATCGAAAGTGGCTCCCCTCTGCCCGTATTTTACAGTTATGCCCCTTTACAGATATATGAATTTCTAATTCTGTCCTATATGCTTGAATGTAACCAACTATATCTGCAGTACTGTTCGATACAGCTACTATATTTGGAAAAGTATTTATATTGTATTCTAGAAGCCAACAAAAGTACTCGCCTCTCGATGCCTACACAAAAATTAGTTGTCTCAGCCCATACGTTATGGAGTTATGCCCCCTTTCGGATGTAATAATCTCTGATTTTGTGATCTGTAGTTGAATGTTGGAGTTATATCTGCAGATCCGTGTTCGGTACAGCTGCTAAATTTGGAAACTTATTTATCGTTATATTCTAGAAGCGTACAAAAAATATCGTCTCCGCCCTTATTTTATAGAGTTACGCACCTTTTTCGGGTATAATAATCTTGGATATGGTTACATGTAACCAGTTATATCTGAAGAACTGCTCAATACAGCTACCAAATTTTGGAAACTTATTTATCTAGTTATATTCTACAAGCCTACAAAAAAATATTCGTCGTCCCTTATTTTAGTTAGGACTTTTTTTGTGTGTATTAATCTAGATATGATTTTGTGATATATATTCTTGAATGTAGTGGTTAAATCTGCAGAATTAATGCTTATCTCCAAAAAGGACAATTCTGGATGATTAGTAAATATTCACATTCTCAGCATATTTCTCAATTGCTTGGAAGCCGAGGGGTTTTGTGAGTCTCGCCCCTTTTTATTTTTGTTAATACCAGGAAATCTGATCCCCATCAGCATTCGGGCAAAATAACTCCTGGGAATCCAACAGATTTCTGTCAAATTTCAACAATATGATTGTGGGAATTCATGTCGCATAATATATTAAAATTGAGGTCAACAGTCAAGGTCACTGTGACCCCAAACCAAGAAATCATTAACCCTTTCATGGTTTAAAATAAAAGGTTTGATTTGGAGCTGCTGTAGGCTTTTACAAACATGAAAGTAAATGAATATAAAATGAACCATGTTGAAGAAAGATTTTATCCATTGGACAAGTTTTATTTCCAAATGCAAGACAAAAATGCATGTTTATTAAAGCCATGAAACTTTTGTTCTTTGGCAACATTGTCCTGATAAGTTGCGCAAAAATGAAACACGAAGATACACGATATGAACTTTGTTATGGTACACCTGGAGCTCGCAATGTTCTCTTCTAGCTGATAATTCGTTTGAAAATTAATTCTGGTGACTAGAGACAGTTATTTCAGTGGTACCTAACAAGGAAATATCCAAGAGTTCCATATTTCATAACCACACTCCTTGTAGAAACTGGAAAGGAATTCCATCTCGTGGTTATCTCCTGCCAAAGGGGATCTGTTTCTGTGTGATTGTCAAAATGGTACAAGAGAAGTGGCCGAGTTTCCAATCAATGTTGATAAATCTTTCTTTAGTAAGAGTTTTGAAAATCCAATTCTGTACGAGCTATGCTTATTTATTTCCATGAGAAGTCTGTTACATTGTTCCTCTTATGCAGACTGTTCAATCAATCCTGCCATACAATACTCGGCATTTAGTATTAAAACCTCATTCAGCATTGTGCCACATGACTGCCATATATGTGCTATGATGTAACTGGGGATGAAACCTACTACCAAAGTCTACAAAATTGTATTGGGCAAATGGAATCCTGTGCCAATATTCGAAGTGCAAATCAGAGCTGTTGATTGTCTACATTGTATTGTATGATACCCTCAAATCATGGATAGTTTTACTCCAGAAACTTTGTATGTAGCGATGCAGTCATCTAGATTTGGGTATGAATCATAACAAATCTACCCAGCTGACTTGTCTTGTGAGCCAGGTTTCAACAACCATCTTGTCGATTAGCGAACGGTTTAAGATTTGGCGGGCATGTCACAATACATCTTCACAATGTCAAGGTTTCTTTTCGAGCGAAAGGCCATCTTGCACAGCAGACGATGTTCTGTATACAAATCAGTTGTCAGGCCCTGGTCGCGTAAAACAGGTGATCTGATTGGTCAATATATACATCCTGTTGCTTTGCTGATTGGCTGAAATGTACAGTTGCATTTTCCATGAACACAATTCATTCCCATGTGTTCCAGGGGTACACCAATCTAGAATAGTGATACCCCCGCCCCCAATGCTGGAGGAGGCCAATTCCAACAAAAGTCAGGTCCAGTACGTGCCATCCTACAGTCTGCTTCAGTGGAGTACAGGTCAACGATTCCATGGTGTAGGCCTATATGTTTACAATACCCAAGTTTGGAGATGGTGGAAACAATGGAACTCTTCATATATGAAGGTACAATTAGATGTCTCATGTGACCTATGATAGGGCCAGACTGCCTAGGAATTTATGAATGAATCCGCTACACTAAGTTTATGAAAGAAGAGAAAGGCGCACTTGTCTGAATCGAGTACAATTGTGCCACAGAATTCAACCAGCAATACACGATCATACATTTTTTTATATCTCTGACCGACATTCTGGCCCTATCAAAACTTCTGTGTATGGACTAAATTAATCTCCCCACATGGAAGAGTTCCAGTTTTTTTTTACCCAAAACCTGCATATTACAGCTACACTGAAAGGTAAATCTGTAGGACAGACACCACAGTAGAGAGGAGGGTATTGAACAAGTGAAGAAGGAGGCAGAAGGATCTATCAAGGTGAATGTTATAATGATTGGTATCACAATGAAAGAGCCAAATATCACAAAAAATATATGATGGTACTGTTCACGTTAACAGCATTGCAAAAGTAATGTATAAAAGAAGTAGGCCATAATGAAAATGATTTGAAATTATAATAATCATAATAGCTCTAGCCACCTTTTAGAAATAGCTAGATACTTGCCAAGCAATTCAAATAAGGAGAGTGAATTGAAACTGAAAGGTGTGATACAAGTACATGTATAGAAAAGGTACCCTACATTGTAATATCTATAAATTGTAAAACTCCGCCCATGTTGCATGAATTATTTCAAAATACAAAATTTTCATCGCAGCAATTGAGCCTACATGTATTTCATCAGCTGTTGAATCACAAGTTTACCTCGGTTATAGTAAACTAACTTGTTACGAGCTGCCTCAAAGTACACATTAGATTATTGTTGTGGTGGCAGCAAATGTACTGGGGACATATGAACGTACCATGGGAGTAACGTAGCACACGGAGTATTACGCAAAATTAATGAAGCTACATGTTGGTGGCTGTACAACATTACATAAAGTTACACAAAATTGCAGAGCTGCAGTTGTGGTCTAAATCACAGACCAAAAACCTTACTGATACTTGCCACACGTGTCAGTTGTGTAATATTGTGAAGCTGGCTCCAAACAGCCAGCTAAGATTTTTTGTCGTATTGCCTAAGGCAAAGTCGAATCTTCGATAATGGAAAGTCACTTAACCCAAGCTTGGCTGGTCGGAATCTGACTTGGATAAAATGTAGTGAAGCCTGCACAGTTGACATGTTAGAGGTATATAATCCATTATCACCTAGAACCAAGGTTGACCTATACATTATACGAGCTTCAATTATCCAGATTGCATGATCATCTGAGTCTGTATTTCCAACAATTTATGTCTGCTTGAAACCTGAAGGATCATGAAATTAGTGACAACACTTTCTTAACATGACCAGTGACTCGATTTTTACCATAGAAACCGTTAAATCAAAATATTAACAGATGGTGTCCGCATACTGTTCCAACAGATCTCCCTTTCTGCGACTGGTCATTCGATCCGTGCCATTTTAAATTGATATGAGCATTCTCATTGGAGTGAGTGAATATCATTTAACGTTGCTTTCAACTATATTTCAGTCATATCACAACGTTGGGTCCTATTCCTTATCACACCCGGGTTTCCACACGGGTGGGGTCCTATTCCTTTGCACACCCGGGAACCCCAAGGGTGCCTCAGTTACTTGCCTTTTAAGACAAGCTGTCTGAGGAGCTGAGGCGCATTCTCATTGGATCACTATTTAGGAGCCATCCCAATCTTCATACACAACTACGTGACTGTCTCAGCTGACCCATGACATAGCCCGGCCCCGTTCTCGATCTCAAAATCTTCTGTCTAACTGGGAAAATTGTTGCTTCATCAGCCAGTAATTGGCCATCCATAGGAGGGTCCAATACTATAGGCTAGACTGGGGTTTTATAGAAACAATAGTGCATCATGGGATATCTTCCAGTTTTAAAGTATCTGATTGGTCCATTCAAATTTTCAAAAAGTAATCCGAGATTTTCATTGGCCTGTGGAGAAAATTGGAGGAAAATCCAGCCAATCAGTTT
>JAVTVY010004605.1:0-40519 GCA_036873755.1 Hanleya hanleyi
ATGGCGCCAGAGTAGCCACCCTCGGAATCGTCTTGACCAAACAAAACTAAATACCAAGTGTTACACACTCTTAGGTTCTTTGCTTATTTTCGTTATGTTCTTCATACGATTATGATTCTTTGGTTTGGTTCCACTGTAGCAGAAAAGAACCTTATTACGAACGTTACGATTTGAACTTCAGTTAAGGGATATTACTATGGGATAATGTAACAGGATTTGTGTCACCCTTAAAAAGTTTGAGTATCTTGAAATCGACAGCAGGCTAAAAATTCAGACACACGAATAAGGCTATCTTAAAGGAGAAGTATTTTGCAAATGAGAGAATCGTTTCGACAGTGTCTAGAAGTATTTTTTATTCATTTTATTTTTTATGTTAACCATGTATGCATACTGGTCTGTTACGACCATTCCATTTTCCAATTCAATCGATTATTGCAGAAAACTCAAAACCATTTTCGATATGCTGCTTCAGTAGGGAAGTAGACATCGATAGGAAAGTATGTTTAAGGTTCAACATTGACGAACAACAATGGTTAATCAACAATGTATATAGATTACATAATTGGGCCTAGATTTATGCAACTGGACCAAAAAATATTTTAGCATTTTACAAACAGTCCATATTTTATTTTAGTCCATATAACAATATGCATAGCAGCATATCTTGTTGAAGAAAAGTGATAGCATCAGAAATCTCAAAAAGAATAATGAGATATGGCACTCACGGGCCACTATCCAAGTTCAACGGTGTTTCCTCGGTTGAAAAAAAGGTTCTGTCATTTGCAACATACTTTTTCCAAAGGTTTACTATTCCTTTAATGCAATATTAATGCAAAGCTGGTGAATATATCCGATAAAAAATAGGGTCTGTTGTAGAACATTTTTTGACATGATTTGACTATTTGGTACACAAGATAGCAAATTTGACGAAGAATTTCTACAAAATGTCAGTACGGTAACATTTAAGAACCACCTATAATGCCTTTCTTGTCACCCTTTTTAAGCTAATATGATTGATAATTTTTTTTATCGAGCTTGATATCTTGGATATTATTTCAAACATGTGACCAGAAGAACTCGTCTCGCTCTAATACTGTTTCGAAGAATCTTTATCCTAAAATTTTGTCCCCATATTTTTTATCCGATATGTTCACCAGATTTGCCATAATATTGCATCAAGGCATCCTAAATAACGTGTGTTTGAATTTTCAGATTGTTATAATTTGTTTATTTCAAGATATTGGTGACACCAATCATGTTACAACAACCGACAACAACAATCTCCTTACACGATATCTGCAGGAGCGATTTTAAGAGAAAGTGAACTCCCAAAATTTTCATTTCCGTTATGGGATCAGACTACAAGCGTCCAGTCCGCCAATTCAGCTGTCGTCCATAATCTGAATACCAAATTAGGGCATTTCCACAAAGTGGATGCTCATGTTTTCATGAGTAACGGATCCGCCACAACCGCGACTTGAAACGTGAATTATTGTTTATATAATCGGCTTATGTATTGTAGTTGTTAGATCACCCGCTTTCTTCTTAATAATAATAATGGTTATGTAAAGCGCACATGCATTGGTTTCTTATTCTATCTAAAAAGATGTCAATATTTGTCCATCATTCGAGTCGATAGATATGGATGCGAACAGTTGGCAAGCCTATTTTTCACCAGCGTATTTGAACTCGAAAAACCCGGTTAGTTTCACGGCTCCTAAAATTCACGCCTTGTTGAACCGCAAGAGATAATACACTTAAAGATCTGATGCAGTGGTTGAGCGACCAGGATGAATACAGTTTACACAATCTTGTTTGATACACCTTCAGGAGAAAGGGTCGTCACGGCGGGAATGAACGATCTTTACGATACCGATCTAGCAGTGTTGAATGTACCCGAGCACAATGATGGCGTGCGGTTCCTCCTGTTCGCCATGGACGTCTTCTCGCGATATTTATGGGTTATCACTTTTCCCAATAAACAATATAAGGCTATTATCTCGATACTCTATCAAATCTTGATCGCGGGTGGTTGGGTGGGTACATGTTCCGTTTGCTTCAATGCATTTTACTGAGAAGCAACAGGAACTTGACAATGTGATGGCTAGCACTGTAATATCACTTGTCTTTATTGCACCATGTAAGCGTCCTGTCTGTGTCTTGTGTGTAGTCTTCGGTGTTTTATAGGGTGGATGGGGGTGTCTGGTTCCATGCTGCTTCAGGGGCCCTCGGTGGCCGAGTGGTCTAAGGCGCTTCGCTGGTGACCGCTAGCCTCACACCACTGAACCGGCACGGGTTCGAGCCCAGCTGGTCCATGTGTGAAAGTTTGTCAGTTACTTGCCGAAGGGCGGTGGTTCTCTCCGGGTACTCCGGCTTCCTCCACCAACCAAACTGACTGTCACCATATGAATGAAACAAACTTGAGTGTGACATTAAGCCAAATTCCCTCTCCCTCTCCATGCCGCTTCAAAGATTTCTTCTTTGAAGTAGCAGGAACACAACTTGGCTGGGTGGTGCTTAGTTGGTTCGTCGCAATATAGCCGAAATATTGTTGAAAGCGACGTTAAAACCTATTCACTCACTCACTCAAATCTTGATCGAGGGGAGACAACCTAAGTATTTTTGTTTCGACAAAGGAAGCGAGTACAACAACCGATGGGTAAAAGACTATTTGAGGAAGAAAGGCATTCATTTCTACCTTCTCCATAACGAAAAGAAAGCCAATTACGCGGAAAGGGTCATAAGGATAATAAAAAATAGTATATATAGATATTTCACCCATATGCAGAGCTACCATTTTTAGATGTCTTACAAGATCTGTTGCGTGATTTACAACCAACGATCACATGCATCTCTATGCAACAAAAGCCCTTTCGATGTTAACGAATGGAACAGACCTCCTGTGGGAAGAAATGTACGTCAATACAGCGAAACGAGGTCGTAAACAACTGTTCACATTAAACATCAGTGATACTGCGAGAATTTCTCTTGTGAGGTATGCCTTCCAAAGAGATTATCAAACCAAATGGATGGTGGAAGACGAGGCATTGCCTTACACGAACCCAAGGATTTTATGGGCGATGGCATACAGGGGACATTTTCTAAACATTAACTGAAGCGAGTCCCGAAAGACCCGACGCGTTATGGCAGATAGAAAAAGTTCTCAAAACAAGACAGAGAAGATACAGATTTGAGAAACTGGTTAAATACATGGGTTGGCATATCAAATTCGCGAGTTGGATTCACCAAGAAGACATCGAAAGCATCTGTTAGTAGAAGTTCGTAGCGGTATATGATATATGTGAAGATGTACTTAGGGGGTGGTAGGAGTGCAATCAGTCCATCTCCATGGACATATTTTTTAACAAGCATGGATTATGCAACAGCATTTACGATGAATGTTGTAGGTCCCACTGCTAGTGGGAAGAGTGTATGGGTAGATAAGTTATTACGAGGAATCAGTGAATATATTCAGGCTACATTGTGACGAATTATCTAATGGTAAATGACAACCTCTATATTAAGAAATGTCGAAGACGATAACCGGGGATAGAGTTTGTCAAAGGAATACCCCATTGACAAACAACAGATCGCATTATTGGGTCGCCATATTTATCCAACACGTCTCGATTACTTCATGAAGGTATACGAAGATGACATTTCCACCTCATACGATTCCATGATTGTAAACCTGAAACCGACCACACCAGAATCTCGTTGACTCTGGGGGTGTGGGAAATGTCCTCGCAAATATTCAGAGAGGCAATCGTCTGTACACGAAGTAAATACCGCCCTGGTTCAAAGTCACAGAGGAGACCGAAGGTATTAAAGGTCTCTAAAGATCTCCCAAAGCAGAGGATAACTGGTATCCAAATGTTGAAAACTCTTAAAACCTTGCGAGCTGTTAAAAGAAGCAGTCCCCAGCATGGTATCAAATCTTGAAGAGAAAGATTGCATCATGAGTGAAATCATAAACACGTGTAAGAAGCTACAAAAGGATTTTCACGAAGCTGGGCCATTAGCGTTCAGTTGAGAAAACGGTTATTTGATCAACTCTAGTAGAAAGAAGACACAACTCTCATATCTCAAAACATAATATATTTAATACATATAGTTTTATACATAGAGAATGTTACTATTTTCTGTGTTGCATGGTCATGCATTCATCTCTGAAGCAACAGTATTACAACTTGCGATGCTATGATGGAATAAAAGCTTTTTGTACAAATGTTGTGTGTGGGTTATTTTCAAATTGCTGTTATTAATGACATTGCGTTCATTGGAAAGTGAGAACGCGTGATTAGGGCAATGGCTATAAACCCGAGATGATATCCCGTCATCTAGGAGATGGCGATTTTATTCAAAGTCACCGTATATAGCCTAAGATACTCGCTTTGATTTCGCTGAATTCGAGACATATGCAGACACTTGCGATAAGAAGTGTAACATGGCTCATTATTTACACCCTGTTTGTTGACACTCTTCACGGACTTCTCCTCCGCCGGGCATCGAGCTGTACATTTTAGGCCGCAATCCAATGATTTTCTGCGATTGGGGTACTCGCCGTCTCATCCTTCATCTTCCCCAATACTTATTGCAAATGGTATGACGGACATGTGATGATGGATGATCGCTAAATTCGAACAAACACCCTCACCCATTCCCCGTATTTTGGTTTGATGTACGAAAAATGGACAAATGATTTTCGACAAATCCATGATGGTGAATCCGACGTGGATCGGCTTATTCAACAAAATATTCCGTTTTGACATTTGAACTGCTGCCAGATCTTCGCAGAAGATTTTGAACGCGTGAAAATGTTGCATACACGGGAGCTCACACAATCTCTTCGCGAGGTTAACCAATCAAACGTCAACCCAATTCCTAAGATTCGTTTTTCCGAATACCACGTTATTCATTAGTTTGAAAAGAATCTTTTTGTCGGGTTTACCTAGGGTAAACCCTACTCTGTCATCACTTTTCAGTTTTGTCTTTTTTTCTTCTGCACATGTGTAGTTTTGATCTCCTGCCCGGAGACTGTTCTCATTTGATGACCCTTACAATGTTCATAAAAAAATGCCGTTCTTCTGTCTGACAGTCTTATACACATCTGCATTGCACGGTAGCTTGTGCATTGGACGTGATAATTGGGGCATTATCGCAGCATTTTACAAGCAACATTTATTTGCCTATTTATTAAGGAAATGCATTCTCATTAATATCTGGATAGTATCTGGCGCTGATTGTCAGATAGTCACTGCGCCGCAAAGCAAATAGCATCCCCGCAGGATAATCACAGAGTACTAAAGGACCAGCACTTGTAGTCCCGTCAGATTTTTTAGTCAGTCTTTCAAATGTAAGAACTCAAAATTGGTACATGATATAGATCTAAAACTTCAACTTTACACACATATTCTTGAGGTTATTCTATAACTAGATCTGGCACTTTATGAAATATTATTACAATTATGAATTTTAATATTTTTGAACATTTTTCTATCTTTGGTATCTTTGGAAGTTGATGCCGAGTCGACATCGGGCCTTACAGACTAGTCTTTTGTGTTAAATGCCGTCATTTTCATCTGACGACGATACAGCTCACCAATCTTCAGTGTACGAGTTGTCACAGCGAAACAGCTCACCAATTACCAATATATGAGTTGTCAGAGCATTTCCATCATAGCTCTCTAGATTTGTATCTAATACCGCTTATGCCGGTGCTAGGGTCCGTGTGGTCATATCATCCAAGTTGCCACATAAACAGGTACAATAAAAGCGTACCTGAGATACAACACATATCACGAATCATTAGATTTTTGGTACGTGCTTTCGAATAGTTTAACCGGAAGGCTATACTGTGAAGTCATGTGGCTCTGTCAGTATGTCGGCACCTCTTCCCACTTCCCTTATATGTGTTGTAACCTTAATAACAACAAAAGTTATTATGAATCATAGTGCAAAATGATGAAAAATAACTTTGATAATAACTTGTAAGATCACAAATGTGGTGTGCACTTTAGATAGGGAATCATCCTCAATCTGTTTTTGATACACAGCTGGTGGGGCTAAGTTTTGTCTAAAAATCGTCAAATTGACCATTTTTTACAGTCTACATACTGAATTATCAAATAAAGAACAATCAATTACAACGCATATAAGGGAAGAGGTGCCGACATACTGACAGAGCCACATGGCTTCACAGTATAGTCTTCTGGTTAACCTATTCTAAAGCACATACCAAGAATCTAACGATTCGTGATATGTGTTTTATCTCAAGTACGCTTTTATTGTACCTGTTCATGTGACAAAACTTGGATAGGCCCACAGATAAACACAACCAGACTTACATTGGTAATACCTGCCGTATTGGCTTATTTTGCACATTTCGTTGCATTTACAGTCGACATTTCTCTTGTTGCAAAATTATGACACCTTTAACCTAAATCAAATTTAGACTGAATATTTCAGAATTATTTGTTGTTCAAAATGGCTGGAATTGGTTCTGGTTAAAGGTGTCCTATTTTTGTAACAAAAGAAAATCTGCGCTGAAAAGTGCATACAAATAAGCCAATGTACGAACTTCGGTGCGCCATACATCCGTTTTCGTGCATCTGCAGCCCTTCATTATTTCCTGTCTTATAATTCAGCATGTAGGCTGTACAACATGGTCCATGTCATATCCTTTTGATAAAAGTGAAAGTTTGGCCCTACAAACCGAACAGCTTGAGGACGATTCCCTATGTAAAGCGAGCACCACCTTTCCTCCCTCAAATGATCACAAATATGGGACTAATAAACCCCTCTGATGCAAGTAAACCCGACATAAGTACTTTAAGTACTTTGATTTGAAGTCGCTCCTGGCAGTCTTTCTTTTCTCGGTGTTCAAATGTCTGTAATGAAATTCAACTATGGACTTCAACCATGGAGCCTGTTGAAACGCTAGCACGTGACGAACGTTTGAGACCGTCAAAATCCAAGCTGTATAATGTTTAAGTTGCAGTAGTGCAACATGTAATTAAACGTAGATTTGGTACTAGATTTTCGGTAGATGTACCTCCCAAACAGGCACGACGGAAGCAATTCATGATTCGGCGGGCTACTATCACAGCACAATTTGGCGAGGGTGCAGGGGCCGCGTAGGCCCCGGAAGCTCCAGGGATCTTAGATGACCGGAGAGGCGTTCTAGCGTATTTTCGAGCAATAAAACAAGAAATCCTCGCCCGTGTAAACTCCATTTGTTTTGCCTGTTTTCCTAACATTTTTTTGAATATTCATCGTCAAGCAAAATGATCTTCGAAAGCTTAAATAATTTAAATATATATCAATCCAAAGGTTCATTAAGCTTCGATCATATCACTGGCACAGAGATTTTTTCCTATTTGTTAGAGAGCCTTTTGTCTCCTTGTGATTCTTGTATATTGAAAATTCTACCGCCGTCAATGAACGTCCAACTTCTGCGCTACCAGTACGCGGGGTGAAAAAGTACATCGGTCCACAGCATGCTCCTGTTTGTCCATAGGGAGGAACTGATTCTTGTTGTTGACGAATTCGTTCGCTATATCAACCAAGGTGATGGAATACATACAACTTTGTTGATATACATGTAGCGAAGAAAGTCATCAACAACGAGAATCGGAGGCGAGTGTCTGGTCGAGTTTTGGAGTAGTCATGCAGTCATAATTAACTGGATATTATAGCGTGTAGTAGAGCGGCATTTTGCGAACACAACTTGTAAATCATGTGAATAAGCAAGGATGTCTCATGGTTATAACTTATCGGAAATTAAAATCTGCATTCAATACAGGTATAGGTGTTTCGCGTCACTCTCGCTGTTTTTTATCTTTCTCTGTCTAATTTTTTGTTTCGTGTATATGTGTGTGTATTCGTGTTTTCCTCCGTTTTTGCTGAAAGTATTGGTGGGGAGATGGCCCCTCCTGCTCCGCCGTCCCTGTATCATAGCACAATAAGGCGAGGGTACTATTCACCTAAGACTGCGAACTGTAAAGAGCATGTTTGATGACTGTTTTCTTGTGATTGATAAAATAAATATCAAGAATATGCTTTTATCCATAATATGTCCATTTTCTTTCTAATTTTGATGAATGCAAGGCTAAACAATCAAATAACAGTATTTTATCTTCGCTGATATTACGAAAAGTCCAGAACATGTTTTTAACGGCATTTGTCTTAGTAATTGGTGGCATACATGCTGTGAGGATTTAATCATTTATCTCTGCCATTTTTTATATGGTATAACAGGTGAACCTAAAAATTACTAAACAATGCCTGTAAAAAAAATTCTAGAGCTTTGGCTGGCCCACTAATGCTGGACAGCTGTAAATAGTTTTAGTATATATGCGATAGATATGCGACGCAGACAATTCATTTTACTATTCATTTCGAAAATACGTATTCACTGAAGTATTTTTTCGTTGACATCATATGAATTTTAGAAAAGTTGGCCAAATTTGGGGGGGTTCAGCCCTCAGCCCCCCCCCCCACCGGCTTCGCCGTGCCTGCCAAACCGAGTTTGTTGCTCAGTTGGCGGCCATAAGGCGAATGCATGTCGGCGATTGTCTTCAATTTCTCGGGGACTGAAGGATAGTCATCGGAGTCGTGTGTATGATGGGGATAATCCATATCGACTTCCAGAATGAAACCTTCGGAGCAATCGTCCGCCACACGAGTTACAGCCAGCGCCGGTAGTTCCTCGGGATTTAACCAACGAAATTCGTGCTTCGGTAAATTACAACACATATAAGGGAAGGCTGGACCATGTGCACAGCACGCCATTCAATGCCGTCTACTGAAAGTTGCAGGGGTCCGTCTCACCATTGTTGATGGATCAGGATCTCGCGTAGTGTTTGCTTCTTTGTCACTCGTCGATGGGGCAGGGTCTTGCAGCATGCTGGTCCATGGAGTAGGCTTCTTCCAATTTGCTCCACAGCATCGTTCACATCGCGTATACGCATGAAATGGGCAATATCAGGTCCGTGTGCGTACCTGAGATACAACACATATCACGAATCGTTAGATTCTTGGTATGAGCATAGAATATGTTTACCAGAAGACTATTCTGTTAAGTCATGTGACGCAGTCAGTATGTCGGCACCTCTTCCCACTTCCCTTATATGTGTTGTAATTTATATGTCTCTGCAGGATATCTGTTCTCGAGAAGGACGCCTGACACGTCGCATGCGAACGGTGGCGAGTGGTCTTCACATGACGCTTGAAGGTCCACCTGGCGTGAAGGTCTTTCCACGAATGTTACAGATGGTTGCCTTAAGTTCATGTGTTTTCTCATTCCGCGAAGTTTCTGTGTTTTCTCATTCCGCGAATGGATCAGGAGACATTATTTTTCTAATCTGTAGAAGAGAACGTTTCCTTCGATATACTAGGCTAACTTGGTCTACCATCTGGTTAGATGACCGAGGAATTATCTAATATAGAAGAGAGATTTTCCTTATGTGTGTGAGTGTACAGACTACGCATCTTGTATTTCGTCTTCATGGAATTACTGTACTCATCACCGTTGACCCCACCTATGTGTCGTTTTGAGGTCGATCGCCAGGGGATGCAATAAGTCGCTATCAACATTGCATAGATATGGAGACGGCGTCATATCCGGCTCACGTCTCTGTTGTCGGATTCGTTTCGTTTCAGTCCCACGATTTAGTCAGATTATCTACGAAATCATCTTCGTCCCAGTTGGAATAGATACGAATGCGTATTATCTATCACTATATAAAATGTCATATACTTTACGTTATCGATCTACCTTGGAGCAGAATAGTCCTACGATTCACATGGACTATAGTTCAAATCTAATTGATAATGCCATTTGATCAGAAAGATGGCCCACTATCACTATTATTTTTTATTTATTTATTATTTTTACCACCTTAGCCCGTCTCGTTTCCGAGATATTGATATATTTTCCCAAAATTGGATTATGACTCACTATGATATCATATAACGTCGCGAGGTCGTCATAATCGTACAACGCGCCTCTCTCTTGGCTATCCATCGGCGTTAGTTTCATCTTCATAACCCTTCCCGTTCTAGAGATATGAAGACTTTTCCAAATTTCATCTAATTCATATTATGACGTCATCTTGGCTATCCAACGGCGCGCCTCTCTGTCTCTCTCTCTCTCTTAACTACCCAACGGCGTTAGTGTCCACTTCATAGCCCATCCCGTTCAAGAGAAATGGAGACTTTTCCAAAATTTTAAACAAAACAAAAACTGTTTTGGTCAGAAGCTCTGATATCATATTTAGAGCATCTACCCATATCGACGCGTTGAACCACATATAGCAATCAATGAGGTATTTCAACCATGAATTTCAATATGTATGCATAAATCATATAAAGAAAAACGAATTGGTCGATGGTTAGCTACTATACGTTGAATAAGAATCGACGATTGCGTTACAATTATTGTCGAATCCTCATCTTGCAAATAGGTCGGTATGTTTATATAGGTTTAATTCGCTGAACTTCGATAATGATTCGATTACTTACCCAGTCTTGACTGACGTCCCTTCGTTCATATCTATTGATGTTGAGTCCATGCTATTTTTTCTTCCCTAAAAATGTGTTTGATGAGCATATATAAATAAGTCTTCATTAAATGTTTCGGGTTGTTTTTTAAATGAAGAATGATAAGCCAGTACCTCACTAATAGTCCTCAGTTTTGTAAGATAGCCCAATATGAGCGGGAATTGCTTTCACGATGAAAATAGCCTTTTTTATGTATTTAATCATACAAGCGATGGTTTAGATGAATTTCACGTAATTATATATATGTATTATTCCTAATCGTTATTATTCTTTCAGAACAAATCCGAGCGTGATAGAGAGTGATCTAGATGATGGAACATCTACCACGTCGTAAGTTGGACAACGTATATTCTCGATTTAGACCCGAGGCCTCCGGCCACAGGTGTTTGCCAAGTTAATTAGCTGGGAGGTAGTACTAGGGATTGAGCAGCTCAAGTCGTAACCTGATACCCTTGATCCAATTACCCCAGGGGGGCTGTTAGAGATATCAAATTACGCTCGTAATGTGATATGGGGTATGGAGAAATGATTGGACTAATAATATGAGAAAATATGAAATTCGAATTATTAGAGGGTATACCACAGTAGGGGTATAAATTGTTCGGTACTAAATACTAATAGAATTGTCGTCACAGATGACCCACAAGTATGGGGGAAACCGTTTTCATGGAGTTAGGTCGAGCAGCAGCCTACACAATCTAGGTTACAATTTACAAACACACACTCGTATCAAGCAAAGCTATTAAGACCCACTGTATTTCTGTGACTCAAGAAGGTCAACATGTGTTTTACTGTACCCTGCTTCTTTCGCATGCGTATCGAGTAGCTAACCGCATAAGTATTGGGAAGCTTAGACTGTGCAAAGTGGCAGGCTAATGTCACACATGTCCTATATATATATAACACACGGGTGAGAACTAGCCTGCACTAAGAATCAATTTAATACGTCTGCTCTCGAGCTATACATGAGGTCATATGAAGACGGCAGTGACTCCCGCATTAAGGTCACGCGTCTCTATAGTAACGGCTATACCACGGGCTGGCGGTGCTGCGAAATCTGGGTTACAAATTTACAAACCGAGCTTCTGTATCAAAGATGCTGAATTTGAGACGGGAAGCAGTTTTCTATGCGAGTGACTCAATAGGGTCAAACATGTGGCATGTAATATATCCAACAACGGTGAATGAAGTTCGGGGGACAAATTCTGGCTTGTACTAGGATAAAGTCACACATCTGGCGTATATATATATTACAAACATAGAATACTGTATATACCAGGGTCATAGATTTATATGCAGTATGGAATAGCTCTTTCCAATTTGGACGCGTATATAGTATATAGTCTGGGATTACATTATGACACCAGCATTCAGTCTCACATATGATATCGTAACAGCCGCCACTGATAAATTTGTGAAAATCTTGCAGTTTGTTGCATATACTCTGACAGCTTTGGAAATATGCACTCATCGGTGTTTGGGTCCGGGGTATAGGCTATGTGACCATTAGTGAATTTTGAGTTGGTCCCGGGTTTGGGTGTATATCACCGCACATATCCAAAGACGTTGAGGTGTAGCATTTTACCACATCATACTGAAAAGTTGCTGTGTCATTACTATAAAAAGCAATTCTCCCTCCCCACCGTTTTACATTCGAATTGCCCATATTTCGGTAACTCACAGAGTGCCGATATAAGATAAAATATTGACCAATGGTAAACAATCCAAGCAAAAACAGGAGAGGAAAAATCAGCGGACCTCCCCTCCCCGCCCTTATTAACGTTAACAGACTCTCACGAGAGCTTTACCATATTAATATTGGTTTATGGTCATATCCCGGCAGTACAAATTATAGAAAAACTTACCTTTTTGACTTGTGATTTCGCTTTCCTCTCATTGCCTCTATTATTGTCTCTCTGTCTTCCCGTACTATTTCTTGCCAATTCCTGTAAGGCTGTAAAAGAAACAACTTTTTTTTAAAATATTGACTTCAAATAAAGGGCATTTCAACAATATTTTGAATTAGTCTATCAAATTACATAAACTCTGGCTGTTCACCATCCCTGGCTAGATCCTCGTCCCAACTTTCTCCAGGCATCTTGCCACATTGGGGTCGAAGGACACGCCACATCAGCAATTTTGCAAGGAAATTTTCCCCTTTCGCTTGATGACGTATGAACCGGAACCTATTTGAGGGGGATTTCCCGTTCCAAAAATAGGTCTTATGACATCCCTTCCCGCTTTTAGTATAAATCTTCATTGTGTGTTTCACGCAATCTCGTAGACTACGTATATCTCCTTCTCGGGCGTTATAATTGTCAAATTTTCTCCAAAATATTCCTCTCGCTTCAGAAATCACTGAAAGAATGGCAAGCTTCCAATGTGAGCATTGTAATACCTATTTTGCAACTTTGAGCAGCTTAAGCAGACATCAAGAGGAAATGCAGTGTACCGGTGATCAGCATCTATCCGTGGATGATGTAACATCGCCTGCCGATACATCTCCCAGCTCCTGTGAGGCCAATATGCACTGTTTCCGCAGCAAAAGAGATTTTGCTCACGCATTTTCTGCCAAGACACATTATGCCTTACAGCACGGGGATGAAGGTTCATTTCTTTGTCACCTATGTGGTACAGAAAAACGCCGTCCAGATTACTTCGTTGAACACCTGAAAAAGAGACATTTCAGTCAGTTGCAGGAAAGCGATTCCGGTGTACAAGCTAACATCGGGAAGCGTGTCAAAATCGACTTGGTAAGTTCTTCAATTTTTAAATTAGACAGCCTGGGAAACACAGGCCATTCTCGGCTAAGGGGGAAAGTACTCTGCATGCTTAACTGTTACATTTCTTTGGAAGTTCTGTCCCTTTGTACAGCCAGGTTCCAGGTTGTACAGCCTGTCAAACTCATCCCATTCCTCAATAAGGGGGAAGCACTCTGCATGCTCAACTTAAGTTACGTTTTCTTTTCAAGTTCTCGCCCTTGAATGAAGCCGCTTTATTGGTAAATCTTCTTTGTCAGGCCAGTTATGAGGGAGAACCGTCCACTTACTCTGAAAAATCAGCTTCAATGCTATTTTCTCAAGCGGTCATCACGACATCCTCGCCTACTTCCTCCGAAAGAGCATTTCGAATGCTATATTCCGAAGCTGTCATCTCCACACCCTCGCCTACCAGATGGTCAAGTGATTTCGATGAAGATCGGGTCCTTGCAGCATTAGAATCTGACAGTGATGTATCGGTGACTGGTATGCAACAAGACGAAAACGAAGCTTCTCAGAACGAAGAAGTGAGTTATCCAGAACTTCTTTTGAAGAATTCATCTTACCCACTACCCCCTTATAATTTCACTACAACAAACCGCATGTTTGTGTTATTTCTATATTCATATAGAATTTACATATATCTTCTTCTTTTCTCCCATCAGGAGGAGGCGGTTGAGAGGGTAAGGGAACAGATAGGGGAAAACGACCATGACGGAGCCCCAACGCCCACTGAACTAGGAGAGGCGAACAGGGCAGAGGTGGGTTACATAGAACAACCGGTTTCAAGTTCAAACATGTCTATGATGTCAGAGCTAAAAATAAACATATGCGGCAATCCCGGAAAAAACAGTTTAAAGTTCAAACATGTCTATGACGTTAGAGCTAAAAATAAACACATGGGGCAATCCCGGGAAAAACCAGTTTCAAGTTCGATCATGTCTATGACGTCAAATCTAGAAATAAACATATGTACCAATGCCGGGGGGAAACCCGTTTCAAGTTCGAACATGTCGTTATTCTACTGATTTCAGCAGCGTGCAGCTCAACAGGGAAGTCAGAGAATTTCGCCAACCGGATTCACAAGACACCCATTTGGCTAACCAGTTACATGAGGTCATGGGATATGCGAGGTTCGAGCCCGACCGCGTTATGGTCCCTGCTGATTTCCTTCTACATGAAGATGATCTGTCTGTCGTCTACCGAAGGAATTGGGTTGGTATACGACGTCATTTCCGTCGAGGAAATAGATTTCAGGACATAATTTTAGATTAAATGCGCTTTCTCGCTTCGAGCATTATGGACGGGGTATTTTTGAAGATCTCTGCTTTTAGGATTAACATTTCCGTAGGGTTCATTTTGCGTCATTCCGAGACAGGGCTTTTAAGATATTATCACAGCTCAGTCAACAACTCTAGGGTTTTCGATGCTCCTTTTCTGGTCACCGACAATGTTTCCATGCAAGAATTCGAACGCTCGTTGCATGATCTCGACATCGCTGCGTGGACGAGATCACAGCGACCTGATTCGAAATGGGTTATAGAACTCCTCACAAACGTCACATTTTTTGTGACCAAATTACGTGATCTGGCAATAGGCACCCCCGTAGTATTACCCGATTAGGTCAAATATAATATGTGTTTGCACACCCTGACTGGCGACAGTAATGGCCCGTATCAAGACAGCAAATGTCTCTTTAGAGCTCTAGCTATACACCGGAATATAGCAAGCCCACGAGCATGCCCACTCCAGGCGATCGCTCTGTTTCGCACATACCTGAATGAGACAAATAAGGAAGCAAAAAGCTTTCGATGGGTCTCTATAAGTGCTCTGGATGATGTGGAACGAATATTCCAAATAAACGTAGGTATCTATGCTCTTGAAGTAGACACCAATGCTGATGGCGAATCCGACGAGGAATTTTCAGAGGGCGGGGGTACTGCTCGACGAATCACTGCCGTGCTCGTCCGTAGGTCCCATCGCCGTTACAAAGATACAATGTATCTCAATTTGCAGGGAAAGCACTTCAGCTATATCAAAAACTTTACCCAATATTCCCGAACGTTTGCATGTAGTAAATGTGGAATGTTCTTCAAACGGTATTGCAGTGGAGGTGTCTACCACACCGAGCAAACCATTTTTGAGCATCTAGCAGATGAGGGAATAACAGTTGAAAAAGAAGATCAATTTTTTCCTTACCGTTGCTGTTTCGACTTCGAAAGCCTTCTTAGAGAAAACGGGAGAGCAGCAGGGGGCGAAGACAAATTTAATATGTAAACTTCAACCCCTTAGTGTATCAGTGCTCAGCAATTTGCCAGGATATGACAAAGCTAACTGCCTTGTATCAAACGGAGACGGAGACGATCTTATATATCGTTTCATGTCATGAGATCAGTGAAGCGAGCTTCCGCTTACTGTCTGAGAAATTTAAGCCACAACTCGATATTTTGGATGAGAAATGCGGGAACAGTACGGAAACTCCCAGTACATCCCATCAAATGGGGGGAGGGTGCAAGAACTCCTACTTTGTGAAATTAAGGTCTCGCTTTCTACAATATTTGACACAATTGCCCGTACTTGGATTCAACTCCAGTAAATATGATATCAACCTGGTAAAAAACCTTTATTTACAAATACTTAGCAGCCCATGAGGACGTCCGGTTTTATGTCAAGAAAGGGAATAACCACGTGGTCTTCGCAACGGACAACTTGAAATTCCTAGACATAAGGAATTACCTGTCACCCGATGCAAGCTATGAAAAGTGGGTCAAGGCATATGACTGTGTTCTGGCCAAAGGAAAATTCTGTTATGAGTATTTAGATGGTCTTGATAAACTGAAACTGAACTTCCACCAAGAGACATGTTTTTCAATGAATTTAAAAATGAAGAACTTTCCCTTGAAGAATATTCGGATCTGCAAGGGATTTGGACAGACTGGAGAATGGAGACTCTAAGAGACTTTCTAATTTGGTATAGCAACCTTGATGTCATTCCATTTTTGGAAGCGGCAGAAAAGATGTTTGTATTTTACAAAAATCTGGAAGTCGATCTCTTCGCTTTTCGCTTTTCCAAGAAAAAGATAGTGACATATATCACACCATGCATGCAATTCTCGTTGGAGGCCCCAGCATCATATTTATTGCTCAAATCTTCACCTGCTATTGCTATGGCCTTATCTCCGTTTGGAGTATCCTTTGCAAAATAATTAAAACGAAAGTTGTCTCCCCTTAGGGAGCTCAGCTAGCTCAGCTAGGTTACTTAAGCCCCTGCTGTCTCCTGATACTCCCTCTTTCTCATTGCATCTACTCGCGAGTGGTTGTATCAAGGAGTTCCTTATAGTGTGCTAGTTTGGTTTGACCTACGGTTGTATTTTTCTAAGCTAGTATTCTCGCAGTATTTACGTAGACATTATGTCTGATATATCTGTCCCTGTAAATTCTAAATCTTGCCGTTCGTGTCGGCAATTTTGGTCAAGTTTGGATGCTCACACTGTCTGTTTCTGCAAAGATCACCTTTGTTACCGTCAGTCAACGTGTATGGAGTGTCTAAGTTGGGATGATACTGCCTGGAAGAATTATGCCCACGCCAGACGAGCGTATTTATTACGGGCTACGGAAGACCCTGGTTTATCTGCGGACGAAAGACACCTAAATGAAATTGCTCTTGTCGGAGGTTTCAAATTTAACGAAGATCTTTCTGGCTCTCGTTTGGTTTTATCGTAGACTCAGTCCTGCCATGTCAATATCGTCGTCTATTAGAATTCCTCCCAGTGGGACTGTTATACGAGAAGTTAGGGATAAATTTCCAGACAGTTTAGATCCAGTTGGAAGACTTGTCTGGCGTGTTTGTGCACAACCCCGTTTCTTCGTTTGAGACAACAAAGGATTCTGTCCCCAAGCCGGGCCTTCTCGACCGCTCTTTTGTTATCGACGTACAAAAGATTTCAGCTCCACGGGTCGGCCTGCAGTCCAACTCTTTGGGAAAAGAAATGCTTCAACATATTAAGTCTTCGCAGGATTACAGGTCTTATGCAGGGAAGTATTCTTGCTGATTTAAACGATAACATATCCTTTCATTTTCGTTGTTGTTGCTGTTGTTGTTGTGTTTCGGCACCTTTCAGTTTTTGGTAGTTTACATCTATGCATACAGTTCATTGTGCCTACCAAAATTTACTCTCTTGTTAAATCAAGTGTTATCTGTTTATTTGATATCATGTTATCAAGATAGAGAACTTGCATAGGTTTTTCTCTGCCATTTACTTACGTTGTTGATGTTGTGTTTGTCTTCGTCGCCACAAGTCAAAGCTATACACTACGTCTTTGTTACATTTTAATGTGCCTACCAAATTACTCTCTTTGCGTAATCAAGGGTTATCACTTTATTCGTGATATGTTTTGAACAAGAAAAGAGATCACGAGATTGTTTATTAAGAAATTGTGCTATACTTTGGAACACTTTTTCTGCTAGTAAATATTGCATTGTTAAATAGTTGTAATATTTATTTTTCACAACCAAAATTTTCCCGTCGGAATACTGAATTAGACTTACAATTCAAATTGTGTTGAGCTTTAATTTTATTTCCTCTTACTGAGAAATTATTATTAGCTCGGGTGTGAGTTTTATTTCTGCGGGAAGACATTAGAAATGTTTCTCATTCGACGTCATGTAGGGTGTTTATTGATCTTTCCCTGGTCTGATGGCTGGGCAAAGATCAAGTCTGGAGTTACTCAATCATTCGCCTCACCTTGGGACAGCATAAGACTGTCTCCAGCGGG
Source organism: Hanleya hanleyi (assembly GCA_036873755.1). NCBI lineage: Eukaryota > Metazoa > Mollusca > Polyplacophora > Lepidopleurida > Hanleyidae > Hanleya > Hanleya hanleyi. The sequence continues at coordinate 18,099 of JAVTVY010004605.1, forward strand.
CGGTCTACTTCCACTTCATAAGCTACTTTCGTCCGAGAACGATTACCGGTTACAGCCTAGTAAGAGGAACGGCAGACAGCTACTAAGCAATGTTCTTTGCCGTTCTTCTTCTACGACTGCTTCGTCCAAAACATTTTTTGGGCTACAGCATGTTATTCTGTATGATAATTTCATCTATTTCATTTGAGGACTTATGGGAAGTTTAGACATCAAATTGGAGGGTGAGTCAAGATTGAACATTGTGCTTTTCATGGGTTTTATTGGAAATCACCGGTTGTCTTCTTTAGAAGCTTTTGATTGGTCAATTCAAATTGTGAAATTTAATGACCTTAGTTTATCTGCCGGCGAGAGACATCAAAATGTAATTGCTCTCATCGGGGAATTTTAAATTTAATGAAGATCTTTCTAGTTTACGTTTTTGGAAGTATCTTTGTGTTGACGTCGGGGGTGATGCTACCGGGCGGAGTTACGCCCAGGATTAACGTTTTTCAACATGTACAACGTCTCCTCTGCGTTTTAAATCTCGGTTTCGCGAACTACGGGTGTCGTTCGGACTCCACTGTGACTTTTCGAGTTTCGGATTTACAGTTTTCCGGATTCAACTTCAGTTGTTTTTCCTTCTACATCGTTCTTGTACACCATAACGTCGTTCCTGTTCACCTAAACGACGTTTCTCGTACATCACAACACCGTTCTCATTCTCCGCAACGCCATTCTCGTTCACATTACGTCGTTCTGTTACACCTCAAAGATGTTCCTTTATGCCGTCACGTCATTCCCATACACCTGTACGTCATTCTTGTTCGCCTGTTCGTCGTTCACGTACACCTCAACATCGTTCCCGTACGTTAGCACGTCGGTCATTATGTCTGTTCGTCGTTTCTAGTATGCCTCAACGCCGTTTCCCGTACGCCGGCACGTCGTTCTCGTACATCTGTCCGACGTTCCCATATGCCACAACGCGGTTCACCACGTCGTTCTTTTATACCTCCTTATCAGGGTCGTCAAGTTCGACATTCCTGGTCTCGATTTCTAGATCTTTCTCTTGTTCTTCATCGAGGCCGCGACGTTTGTTCGCCTGCACGTCTCTCGACTTCGGTGTTTTTCGTCTTTTAGTCGGTATTCTTTACCTTTCTTCTGACAATTCGGTTGATGCATCTTCATTATCGTATGGTTGACCTCCATCGTTTTGCGAGACGCATATCTTCTTATACCCATTCATCCTCGTCTTCGGCGTTTCCTACGATTCGGAGTCAACATCGCCCATTGTATCACTTCTCCAGTCATGGCGTATTTCTCCATCTACGGGGCTTTCACATCGAGATTTACTTATTTTCGTCGTTACATTGGGGCAGTTTGCGACACTCTCCATGAAGTGCTTCGTCCCCCGGTAGCCCGTTGGACCAGAATTTAGACGTTGGTACTAAAGCTTTTTTGTCATCAACTCATAGGGCTATTCACTTCTACGAAGGACCTTGCTCATTACGGATTTCTCCAAGTTCGGCCGCTGAATTACCATCTGTCTTATCTTCAGACGTCATCCCTCAATCCATTAGTGCCGGTATTGACGTCTCCACATCCACTTTTGATTTGGTGGCCTAGGTTGGATGCCTGACTTCTCATCAACCTTCTAGAGATGAAGGCAGTCATCCTAGCAGTTCAGCATTAGAGTTGGCGTCACGTGAGTTCGTCCCTTCTCGTCGCTACGGACAACTCGACTCAGTGCTCACATCAACAAGATGGGTACCACCCGATCTTTCTCAACGTTTCGTCTGGTGTGGGATCTTTACGACTGGGCTCTCATTCATCACTGTCATCTCAGTGCTCGCCATGTCCCGGGTCGGCTCAATGTCTTAGCGAACCGCCTTTCTCGTCCGGACACCGTGCTTCAGACCGAATGGCAACTTCATCTGGAGGTCTTTCGCCAGATCTGCAGCATCTGGGAGACCCCCCTTGATCGACCTGTTTGCGACGAGGAACGATGCTCAGCTCGCCCTCTTCGTCAGTCCGATTCTGGACCCTCAAGCTTTCGCCATCGACGCCCTTTCAATCAACTGGGACAACTTCCTGGCTTATGCCTACCCGCCCATGGCCCTGATTCAGGAAGTTCTTCAAAAGATTACTCAGCACGACTGCGTCATTCTGATCATGGTTCCGTGGTGGCCTCGTCGTCAGTGGTTTCCTGTACTGGTTCCGCTTCTCACCGCGCCGCCACGTCGTCTTCCAGTTTGGCCCAGCGTGTTGCGTCAACCTCACGGGATAATGAATCACAACCCGCGGTGGCCCAACTTACACGTCTGCAGACTATCCAGAGTGCACTTACAGTCCAAGGATTTTCAGCAGAAGTTGCACAGACGATGGTTTTCAGCCAATCGATCTTCCACATCGCAGCTCTATCAATCGAAATGGGCCTATTTCGTCTCCTGGTGCCGAGAACGTGATTCCGATCCCGACTGCTTCTCTTTCCTAAGTAGCTGACTTCCTCTTTCACCTACATCGTGATAAGAAGTTTCAAATCAGGACCATTGAGGGGTACCGGTCTGCTAGGGTTTTACGTCTTTCGATCGGCATCGACTTTAGTCTGAACGACAATATCTGCTCTCCTACGTGCTTTCGTCTTACAGTCTCTCCGTACTCGCCAGCTGTTACCGAAGTGGGATATTGGTGTGGTTCTTAGTGCCCTGCTTCGTCCGCCCTTCGAACCTTTACAGTCCGCCTATATTAATGCTGTTTCCTACAAGACTGCTTTCCTGGCGGCTTTCGCTTTGGCGTCTAGAGTTTCCGAGCTTCACGCTCTGGAAAGGTCGTTTTTGACCTGGACGGCAAATTGGTCCCGCATTTCTTTTCGCCCCGTTCCTGAGTTCATCGCCAAGAATGAGGCTGGGCCCCAAGGTCCTTGTGCTCAACGTTTGTACTCCATCCCCGCTTTATCAGACTTTGTACTCCATCCCTGCTTTATCAGTTCTCGTCGTCTGTTATTCCTGTCTCTTCAGCCAACAGCATTGCGTGACATCACCAAGAATACTATTGCTTCTTGGTTGAAGAAGACCATTAAGTGGACATATCAACTTGCCATTGACGCTCCCCCACTTCTGGCCTCTGCTTCTTCCCATGAAATTCGTGCCATCTCTACATCATGGCCTTTATGGAAGAACCTATCCCTTCATGACATTGTCCAGTCCTGTGCATGGTGTGCCAATTCAACTTTTACCGATTTCTATCTGAGAGATATGTCAGTACAATCAGATAGAGTGACCACGCTTGGGCCGCTGGTGGCTGCCCAGCACGTGGTCCAGTAACTTCCAAAAAAGCACAGCAAGCCAGTCAGTCAGCCAACTTACAAGACCCGACTCATCGGTGAGTATGGTTTACGCGTGGCTTTTCTTAGTTATTACTGGTTTTACTCTATTAACACCCACTGCGTCTCCACGACCTGGGTTTTCCTTCTATTGAGTATTGGTTACCACATTTACAATCAGGTTTTTTATTTTAATCCACGAGTACCCTCAGCGTCTTCGACCCGGGTTCTCTCTGGGTGAGTATTTAGTGTGCTGTAAGCCAAACAGTCAGCCAACTTACGGCATCATCACAGCTAAGCACATGTCCACCTTATTACATGATCACCTCAACAGGTCAGCCAGTTGCCAACTCACAAGACATCTTTCAAAACCTGACACAATATTGAGTATTGGTTTTTAGGTATACTTTGTGTCAGTTTTAGGTTTAAAGTACAGAGAGTTGGTGCATGAGGGGAATTATGACCAACTTACAAGATCCTCTCAAGAGCGTCAGCTGCTGTCAACTCACAAGTCATCGTACAAGACCTGCCACATTTGCGAGTATTACTTTCAGGTTTACTAGTGTCAGCAACAAGGGACTAAAGTACAGAGAGTTGACGTAAGACGGCTTGTGGACTTAAAAGAGTGGTATAAGATAGGCACCTTGTATACGATGTTGCCGGGATGTACAGGACCGCTTCTATTCGTTATACACTGCTTACCACTTGAATACTCGCAGCGCCACCGGCCCGAGTTCCTTCGTGGGGGTAAAATTGTGCACCACATCTACGATCACGGTTTGCGTGGACGAGTAATTAGTGGCCACATTCAACAATCTATTATGATTACTCCATGATTACCCACAGCGTCACCGACCAGGGTCCCTCTTGTCGAGTACTATTGGCCATGTCCGTGATCATCTCAGCGGTTACTCTGCCTGCTATTGGAACTACAACAAGGCCAAGGTTCCCACCTCCATATGTTGGTAGTGATCCATAGCAATAGCAGGTGAAGATTTGAGCAATAAATATTAAACATTTATAAATAATGTTAATATTTATTATCAAATCAAACCTGCTATTGCTTTGATTACCTTCCCATCCTGCCCCTCATTCCACGGCCTTGCACAACACACACCTCGGGCTATAAGAGTGAGAAAGAGGGAGTATCAGGAGAGAGCAGGGGCTGAAGTAACCTAGCTGAGCTAGCTGAGCTCCCTCAGGGGAGACAACTTTCGTTTTAATTATTTTGCAAAGGATACTCCAAAGGGAGATAAGGCCATAGCAATAGCGGGTTTGATTTGATAATAAATACTAACATTATTTATAAGAGATATGTCGAGAAAGGAAAAACCCAAATAAGAGGAGGAAAGACTTGTCTTTGAAAATTTTAGGCTACGATGCCAATGCGCTCTACCTTTGGGTTTTGTCCCAGCCAATGCCAACCAAAGAGTATTCCAGACGGCAACCAGAAGGTGATGGGAAATTTAAACTCACCAAATTTAGTAAATGTACAGCTCTTCAATGGCTAGAATGGGAAGCTCATAATCGTGGAATAAAAATTAGATACATAGGGAATAACACAGAAACACGCGTTGGTGACGGGCAACTTTCTGTTGACGGGTTTGCCGTTATACACGGGAAACCCACCGTTTTCGAATTTCAAGGGTGTTATTTTCACTTTCACCATTGTGAGCTTAATTACAACAAAGACGGGTCTTTGCGATACAACGAGAAAAGGGGGAAAACACCCCAAGAGTTACAGGCTGAGACCCATGAAAAGAAGGCGTATATAAAGTCATGGATTTGATTTCCTTGAAATTTGTGAATGTGATTTCCTAAAACAGCTGAAAAATGACATCAAGCTCAGGGACTTCGTAAACAACATGAAGAGACCATTACATGATAGATATCTTATGACACGGGGACCTATCATAGGTGCTGTAAAAAGTGGTGAACTATTTGGTTTCGTCGAATGTGACATCGAGGTCCCAAATGGTAAGAAGGAATAGTTCGCCGAATTTCCTCCCATATTCAAAAACCTCGATTTTTCTCGTGATGACATAGGGGACTTTACGAGGGACTTTGCCATCGAACACGAAAATATGCCTCGACCCCGTCGGACCCTTGTTAGTAGTATGTTTGCACACAAAATGTTACTCGCAACACCGCTCATTCAGTGGTATCTCTCGCATGGTTTAAAGGTCACAAAAATTTATCGAACTATTGAATATACTCCGGATACCTGTTTCGAACCTTTCGCTGACTTGACATAGATCCAAGAAAAGCAGTCATCGCTGACACAGTGAAAATGCTTGGAAATTCAGCATACGGCAAAACCTTTACTAATAAGCTGAAATGTACCAGCGTCAATGTGTGCGGGAGGAGAAAGCTAGGAGGCTGATCAACTCTCCATTTTTTCGTACTTTACACTGCATTGATGAAAACACATTTGAAGTTTCATCAGCCAAGCAGAGAATACAGATGAACCTGCCTTACCAGATTGGCTTTATGGTCTTCCAGTATGCAAAATTGAAAATGCTTCAATTCTATTACGACTTTTTGGACAGGTACTTGGACAAGTCCGATTTTGAATTTTTAGAAACGGATACAGACTCCGCATACATCGCAATATCTGGTGAAATTCTGGAAAATCTCGTCAAGCCGGAAATGCTGGACAAGTTCAAGGCAGAACGGGGGAAATGGCTACCGCGGGAAGACACTCCAGAACACGCCAAATTTGATAAACGCCAACCCGGGCTATATAAGCTTGAATTCGAAGGTAGTGTCTTCATCAATCTTAATTCTAAGACCTATTACTGTTTTGATGAGTCGGGGGGGGGGGGGGAGAAAATTCAGTTGTAAGGGCGAAGGGATGGGAACAAATAAAGATTTGTACTTGTCTGTACTTCAGAGCAAAGTGAGTCAGCATGGGAGAATAAAGGAATGAGAATGTTTGGGAATCCCTACTTGCAAAAGAAAGATGCTTTCATACATTTTTATCTGAAGCGGAAAGTTTTGGAAGATGGGATATCGACAACTTTGTACGGAAATAATGTTCTCTTACGTTTATATTGTATTATTTTCTTTGAATCGGTGTACAATGTCAATAATTACCTTAGACCGAGAAAAGATCTCCAGTTGCAGTGATGGAATAAAATAATCTGGCCGGGCCACAATTTCTGTTCTGTGTTCTGTTTTATTTATTTTCCCACTAATTAGGGGCTTATCTTGGGTGGATGAAATTACTAACATAATTGCGAACATTTGTTGAGTAAGCGGCTCTATATCCTCTTTCCTTCAAGAACGTTACATCTACTAACGACGCTGGAACGTGCCATTTTTGGGCGATAAACCGATGTATATGTCGTTCTTGTGTAAGTCTGAAGTAAACTTACGCCTGACAGATGACATTGAATGTCCACGACAAGTCAGCAGAGCATATACAATATTGCCCACAAACGCTGCTAAAATGTCCTTCCAAACATGTAGTGTTAAAGCTCCATCGCTTTGACCATTTATTTATATAAATATATCAAATATATCCAACATTACCCAACTATTTAAACCCCATCAACGGAGACAACGCAGCCATGGTTGGCGAAAGTTTAATAGTTCGATGATTCACGATCATATCACTTTAACGCACCCAATACATAGCTTATACATAGCTTACGTACAGTTATGTATGCATTACCTCTGAGAGCTTTAAATCAAATAGCCAGAGATATACAACAATTTGCGTCTTCAGGAAATATAATACCATCAAAAATCAGTAAAGTATGTCAAGATATAGCGTATTTTCGGTTGTATCGTCCAGTGAACATAATCGATACATCGGCTTTTCTTGAAACTCAACTACTTAGATAAAGGACTGGACATCATTAATGTACCTCGAATCCTGAATGATCCAGAGCTACGCAACGCTGTACCAAACTATTTCAAGTTCACAGAACCGCCTTGCATTTCATATAAGTATACTAAATCTATAGCCACTAAAATATTCAATTACTCCAATGCTGTCAAGGAGTTTGACTGGAACTTATACACGCCAGGAGGCATGACATGACGAGCTTTTTGGGGAGTTGACCTAGAAATACGTTCTCATGATTGACTGATAAATTCCCTTGGGGAACAGAAGAATTTGGTGTCTACGCGAGTCGGTGGGTAACGAGCATGACCATGCTCGAGGGCCTTCAGATGTCCGAGCTGTACGGCTGGGTTTATTTTCACATTGTGAGTAAACATGGAGGCCTGCTGAATGCGAATTTTGTAGGCTGCACCCTCTGTAGGTGACATGAGGGCAAAGGCATTTTTACTGTGTACTAGCCTCAGTTTCAGGTCCACACCATTCAAAAGATATCGGGACTGTGTAAACAGGTCCAAATGCAGTTTACCCATCATGTCTATAGGTCTGCTTCTTGCCGTGTATGTTTTACGCTGTGCCAATCCTCTGTTATCAGCTCTTGCCGAAGGGCGGTGGTTCTCTCCGGGTATTCCGGCTTCCTCCGCCAACCAAACTGACTGTCACCATATGAGTGAAACAAACTTGAGTGTGACATTAAGCCAAATTCCTTCCTCCCTCCTGTTATCAGCCACTTCCATGTCCTTTTACCACAATGAGGCAGTTAGCTGCGAGGTTTTGGCTTCAGTACCATAACTCAGCAAAGTTTCCAGTAGAGCTCTGTAAGGGTAATGATTGTTGGAAGAGGTGACCAATTTCTCATTTATACTAAAATCGACTTGACTGAACAGTGAATGTAGCCACAAATTCACGGGACCTACGCCATCTGCTTCTCCGATATCTGTTCCCGCATGAGTCACCATTTTGGCTTTGACGTACAACAGCGAGTTTGCCAAATCAATGTAATCCTCTGCAGATCCTGATATGCTGAATTCTATGGGTCCGCTGTCCGTGATGCTAGACAAGGGGTGGTGCGCGATCCGTTGTCCTTGCTCCACGGAAGTTTGAGTAGGAGGAATGGTAAAGATGTCTAATTCTCCGTTGGCACATTCACAGGAGAGTGGGTGTATCAGCGCCATGGTCAGCGGTTGAATATGTTCCTCGTTCTTCCGCGTTTGCTTCTGGACCGACTGACTGTGCTTGAAGTTGCTCTTCGTTTTATACCCACTTTTCCCCCTGGTGATGCGCGCCTTCCCGGAGGTTGACGAGAAACTTGATGATGGCTTTGTCTAACAGATTTCTCCCGGCCTCTTTTGCCCGTCGAGCTGCTGCTTCTTTTGGTTTTGCTCCGCCTAATATGTCACTAGCGAATTGTAAACCAGTACCGATTGCTTCTTTTCCTACAGCCTTAGCACCGCGTTTTACGAAGGATAAAATAGTTTTCAACACACCTAAAATATTCCCCAAACCATGACCTTTCTGGTATCTGGTGCCCACAAAGACAGTGAGTCCATGGCCTGCCTGCTCTGAATAATAATGTACGTGCTTTGCAGGATCGGACTGAAAGGGGACCCTTTTACTGATGTACATGATTAGCCCAATAGGGTAGACCCACGCTGACGAAAATGGAGTATAACCACCACTTCCCCACGTTCAAATGGTATCTTTTCACCCGTGTCGTCTCTCATATCGATCTCGATAGTGGAGTTCTTCTTTAACACGGGAAAGTATTTCACGTTTTGGTATGTTTGAATAAACCGTGCTGCCCCTTGACTGCAACGATGCGCATGAGTGGAACCGATCTATGGCCAACGATGTGTGGTTCTAAAATATCTGTGTACACGTAAAGAGTGTGTCTCCCTTGTTTCACATCCACCACTCGATGACCTACGTGAAGCCTCGTAGCGTACTTCGCTTTCTTGAATCCCAATAAGACTCGCAGCGGTTCACTCATTTCAACCCGAGCTCCATCTCACCAGTTATCATTTACACCTCTGAGTGAGTGTGCTGTAAAGTAATTCCAAACGCTTTTTCCCGCTTCTGCTGAGGTCATCGACGAGAGAATTCACGGCTTTAACGAGTATTCCCCCACTGGAATAATAATCTCTCTTCAATATAAAGTATAGTTGTACTTCTTATCTATGGTAAGTTTTATCCACGCCGTTTTCGGGTATACGTTATTGGCTACGGTCATCATTTTGGTTGGGCGCCAACGTTGGCCAACATTTTTTTGCTCAGTGGGCCAACGTTGGGCAGCCATCGTTGGGCCAACATTGGCCAGCCACCATTGGGCCAACGTAGACCAGCCAACATTGGCCCAACATCTTTTTGCTCAGTGGGCCAACGTTGGGCAGCCATCATTGGGCCAACATTGGCCAGCCACCATTGGGCCAACATTAAAATCACGAGTTATTCAGCTCATATATACAAAATATATGCTGTAATTTAGTGCTGGAATCAAGCAAGAATGAGTAATGCATGAGTAATAAAACCCGCTCGGCAGAATGAGCCGATGAACCTCTTCATGGACAACTGCTTGATTAGTATTGGAAAAATGCATAAAACCCACATGCTTATGACTATGAAAAACATCATTCAATATCAAGGATTTTTCATCCTGAGGGAAAATTTTACTCCAAAAGTTTTCTTGAAAAATTACTTAGAACTGATGTTTCTCAACAAATGACCAATTAATCAAGCCCATCACAAACATCACTTTTTGCGAAACAGAAATAAAATTTAAGTCATAGGAGTATGATAACGACAACACTTAATTCATCGTCTGATCAATCATTTCTCAACTACAAAGATGTTCTGTGGCAAAAACATTCCATCAAACACGGGTTATATAGCAGATGGCATCTGCATGAGTGTCAATTCTGGGCTAGCTCTCTCCACAAACTTCTACCTGTTCTCAGTCACATGGTTGATTGTTCCATTCGACTTTGTTCCAATGTACAGCATCTGCAATAAAAAGATAGAACACCTGAAACACAGATTCTATAGGAAAGATTTAACTGCTGCAAATAATCCTATTTGAGAAGCTAGCAGGTCCCCCCAATCATGGGGTATCTACAGGAAGCATATATTTTAACACCTGGTAGTCTCACCATGAAATGTATTTTGTGTGGCAAATGTTGATGGGAGTTGTGTTTGGTTGTGGAAAAGAAATCCAAGATGACAGGCATCTTGAATTTCACTGAATGCTCAGTGAAAATCAATACCAACTGCTGTCTCGCTGGTGTAAAGTCAGTCCCCAAGTTTCAAATCGATCGGTTGAATTGTTATCAAGATATCACATTCACAGCATGGGTGGGATGGACAGAAGGATGGAAAGTAGCTACATCACACTGTAACTGGTTATCAGGAAATAGCTGAAAATATTGATTCCTAGGCTATAACCTCCAGTACAGGAATACAAATGTGACAGAATTGCAGGTATACCTCAAATTCATGGCAACAAGCAAAGCTACTGATTTGCAGGACAGGTGTGTCTGTCCATCCATTATGTGCAAATCCAAAATAAAATTTGAATATGGGATCAAAAATATTAAATCTGTGAGCAGATACCCATGGGCTCTTCTAATTTTGTAGTCCAGCAACCAAATTTGAACTTTGTGCTCGGGTGGTACCACCTATGAAAACAATTTGGTGAAAAGTAAACCGATGCGACGTCTTGTTGCAAAGTATCCACATGCCAAATTTTGGAAGAATGTCAGATTTTATTGCCTGGAAACTAAACGTGGGACTGACAGAAAACATGATAAACAGACCTAAATGGAGTCCCTTTGTGTCATCAGGGGGCAATTAGCCTGAGAAGGCTCCAGCTATTTACAGATTAGCTCTCATGATAATCGAGTGAAATTGTCAGGCTACACCAGAATGATTGTCCAAGGAAAAATCATTTGGGGTATATTGGGGGAGTGTGACGGGGGGAGCACAAACGGGAGGAGAGAATCAGGCATAATTTCTATATGTGGTGACTGAATTTGATAACATGACAAGATAGCAAAATAAATTATTCTTCTATGAATGGAGTGTGAAATTGGGTCCCCCCCCCCCTTCCTGGCAAAAAATATAAATATATATATTTAAAAAAAAGAACAATCTTAGTACTGGACAAATTCTGGTTCACAAAACATGAATAAGATTATATCATGTGCTTGGGCTAAGACATATGTTTATCGATACTCCCTGCATAAACCCAGCCTCCGGCCAGAGAATAAAATGACATTTTCTCTCTCTTCAGTTCCCAGCTCTCTTCAGTTCTGGCAAGGTCTGTCAGGAAGACTACTCTATATTTGCCTCATGACATGGGATGTGTCAGCAGCTCCCTTAGTAACAGCAAATGATGCCAACTGGAAATAGAACAGAAATATCACTGCTAATATGTTATTATGTCTGATAGGAAACATGAACGATATGAAGATCCCCCCACCCCACTAACCACATAGTGTGTATTGTATATAGTTTTCACTCAATGAAACCCAGAGTGTCAGTCACATAATATAAAGTTCTAATTTACCTTTAAAAACTCAGTTTCAACCTTCCAGAAAAAAAATTATTGTTACAATGCAGGCCTTATGACTTGAAAATAAAAACATGATAGCTATTTGTTATGTTATGAGCTAAGTCAACTTACAAGTACATAGAGGATGGTGAGCAAACCATGTACAATAAAACATATTATAAGAGATGAAAAAAATAGACCAATAAGGCTATCTCTTTCTCTCGGCATGCAGCATCAGATTGTGTATCTCCCTTCTGCCAGATACCTTCGACTGATTCGGGCGGAAAGAAGCACCATGAATGCAAAGCTTCGGCCAATCAACATCATAACTGGAGCAAATCAAAATGAGAAAGCTCGCCTCTTCATATGCAGATATTATGGGTTCATGGTTTGTATCAATCTCCCTGTTTCTGGTCCAATCAATCAGAGGCTGTTACATCGACAATAGGAGGCCCTGACAGAAGGAGAATGGGTTATCTAGATGGAAATCATTCAGAGCATTACCATGTCACAGGGGTGATAACGAATACCATATCTCATTCTTGGACCAGTGCCAGTACCTGGAATCAACAAAAGACTAAATATAGTAGTATGCAACATAAATGTATTTATGCAGATTTAGAGCAGATCAGCATGATCAAAATTTGATGTATAGAAGTAATATCAACAAAGATAGCACTGATTACAAGCGTCTGGTCCGTCATTCATAATTCAGTCGTCGTCCATTAGAGAATATCCGCGTCCATAATCCAAAGACCTATTCCATATTCCACATAACAGTATTAGCACCAAATTCAAGAAGATAATCATAGTATACATGAACGTAGGCTTGTTTCCTGCAAGAGAGAAGCGGTCAACAGTTTTCGATGATGCCGGCAAGACATCATGATGTTCCAAAAATATCAAATCCGTATCGCTGATCAGTATTCTTAATCCATAATATTCGTTGTAAAGTCGTCATCTAAAGAATGATGTATCTCAGTCACGCTTTGATTGTTACTGTTCATATGAGTACCATGAGGATCTTGAAGTACATGGGTTCATACGGCCCCCATCCCCGGATACTCGAACTGAATGACAATTATTTGCTAGTTATCCCTGCACCAAAAACCGTATAAACAAATCACAGAAAATAAATTACATTTGGATTATGCGGAATAACATTTAAATTACGACAAACATTCTAATAACCCAATTGCCAACAAAGAAGTGTACGACACGTTCTCGTATTCACTGAAAAGTTTCCTTGGACATTTGTGTATCACAGGAAACCCAGATAAATTGCCATAATTTATGAATCCCAGTATGTATTCCTGGTATATTTTGATGTACGAGTACTGAAATCAATTCGTTAAGAATATTGGGCACCAGACCAAACTTGTAGCATATCCGTACCCCAGTTGATCAATTCATTGACTGCTGAAGCATTGTTCCCCGTTCTTGTTTAGCATGTTGTAAGAGGGAATGATACCAAAACAGAAATTTATTTCTTCTCATAATCCATAATCCAAAGCCTAGGACGCTATAAGCTTATGTTTGCAATTTTTCCTTGATTTGAAATGTTGAGGATAAAAATTTGAGCTTGATATGGGTGCAAAGTTTGATTGAATAATCAGAGAATTATCACCATATACAGGCCTTCTTTTTAACAGAAATTCAGTGCCAAATGGATTTTAAAAATGTCTTCAAATGTTTTTGCAGTGCATTATTGTGATATACATTGTGTGGCTGTGTATACCATTTGTAAATATGTACAGAATATTTGACCAGTTCCATAACAGCTCATATTATACCGAACAGATCTTGAACTGCTGAATGTAATGTACCCACACTAAAACCATCGCGGGGTGCCCAGTTTTCAACATAATTTTCTCACGTTTATGCCGGGGGGAAATGCTCAGTTTTCTCCTCACGGAGGGATGGGAGATAATTTTGCGATGCTTACCTGGTTCAAATCATTCCTGGAATCGTAATTCGACTCTTTTCCGCTTGGTATCTTCTAATATGACACAGTTTGATGAACAAGATCGTCAAAAGAAATTGGCAGCCATTTGTAAAATAGTCCCGATCCGTATTACTGTGGGGTCAAGACCCCGTGATCATTCCCAAGGTCAAATTGGTCTTGACTGTTTTCCACCTTCGTTCCAACAAATAATCACATGCCGTTTGTACGGACAGAAAGTTTTGTGGTATTTGTTATATTTAGCTGGTAATTTTATTCCAGTTCAATGCTCGATAACATACCTTGCCAGGGGACTATTTTCGATGTCTGATCACTGCTTCAAGGTGGCACAGACAGAGACATATCATTACTGTGGGAAGTCTGGCATTGGAATGTTATGGGTCACCTCAGTGCACCACCAAACCGTGGGACAGCCAGTGATGCAGATCATGGTCGCGACTGAAATATCGGCTTATATTATATATTTAATTTCCTTCGTCCTCTTGTTGCCGTCAAGCTTATGGCTATCATATTCTGTTGTTTGTTTTTAGTATATTCTTTTTTAAGTTCCAGCAGTGGTCCAAATTCAACAAAAATGTATATTTTATTCTAGTGTCAAGGTTGGGATATATATGAGAATTTTTGGTACCGATATTTCACGGAAGGAATTCGATTATTGCAAGTTTCGTTTTGGGGTTCACGTTGAAATAAAATGAAAGTTTAAAATTAATTAAAATGCAATAGAAAATAAATAAAATTGTCGAATTTTTAAAACCCCCGCCCCATTTTTCAGAAGACTCCCAAACTACAACAACGAATGTTATTCCCATATATAGGGCGATGCAAATTTATCAGTCATGTACACAATTATTCTTGAAAAATTGCAACTATTTTAAATATATTCATGGGGAATTGCAAATTGTCAGACATTTGAGACTGGCGGCCTATACACAATATATCACGTCCCCGTTTGGTTAAAAATTAATCTATGATTCATGGTCTGAGGCAAGTGTGTGGGTGAAGATGGGGTGTGTTAAATCGGGGGGGGGGGAGAGTATGGACGAAGATTTACCTGTATTTATATGGACTCATCCCAGGTATCTCGTGTCACCATTTATTTATCTTGTTAGTTTCATGAGGACAAACAGATTTATTTGGCAAAGCTTCAGCACCAAAACAACTTTAGTGCATTTATGGACTTTCTCCGCTCAGCCCAAATTTTAATGTCTGTATCAGTCATAATGTAACCAAAAGTTACCGGCCATAGATTTCTCATTAAAAATATCTATGTGAAATTTGGCAACACAATATATCAGCAGCATATAGGTATTCCAATAGGTACTAATTGTGCACCCCTGTTTGCTGACCTGTATCTGTTCTCTTATGAATATGACTATATGCAGGCGCTTTCAAAAACCGATCCATTCAAAGCCCGTTCCTTCTCATTCACCAAACGCCATATAGACGATCTTCTCGCTGTGGATAATCGCTATATAAATGACGCAGTGAAGGATATATATCCACCTTCACTGGATTTGAAGGGAACTACAGATAGCCATACAGGCACATCATATTTAGATCTATATCTCTACAAAAATGAAGCGGGCATTCTCCCTCGTCGACTTTATGACAAAAGAGATGATTACAATTTCGACATCGTAAACTATCCCTTTCTGGATAGTAATATTCCAGTGGGACCTGCATATGGCGTATACATATCTCGCTTAGTAGCATTTGCTAGATCCTGTGTTAAATGTGACGATTTTAATCAACGTCACAATACACTGGTGCAGAAACTTCAAAAACAGGGCTATTCCACCAAGCGCCTACACTCAAATTTTCTCAAATTTGGCGATACATATCGCATGCTGATAGCAAAATACGAACGTAGCGTGCAAGATCTATGGCGCTACGTTCCGTAACTTGTGTCTAATTCCGCTTAACCCGGGGCTAGGGGCCGTATGAACCCATGTACTTCAAGATCCTCATGGTACTCATATGAACTATCACAATCAAAGCGTGACTGAGATACATCATTCTTTAGATGACGGCTTCACAACGAATATTATGGATTAAGAATACTGATCAGCGATACGGATTTGATATTTTTGGAACATCATGATGTCTTGCCGGCATCATTGAAAAATGTTGACCGCTTCTCTCTTGCAGGAAACAAGCCTATGTTTTTGTATACTATGATTGTCTTTTTGAATTTGGTGCTATTACTGTTATATGGAAAATGGAATAGGTCTTTGGATTATGGACGCGGATATTCTCTAATGGACGACGGCTGGATTATGAATGACGGACTAGACGCTTGTAATTAGCATTCGTCCGATAACTGTACCGGAATGTCATGATACATTTCTCCGTTTCATTCATCATTCAGAATGGAAAAAAATGAAACAGTGGATATATTGAACTAATTTGAATACATTGTAGTAACATTGCGGACGGGTTCTTTGAAGAGACAGCCAATGAACGAATGACGAGTTGATGCTGACAATACCAATCCGGGAAAGGGGGGAGGAGGTTTTGGTTTTAGACCCGGGATGTCGTAACACGAACACTGACATGTAATTTTACAGGGTATGAAATATATGTTTGGCTCTTAATACGCTCAAATATGGGCATATTCAGAAAGGCCATTGGTCGTATGTCCAATTTCATTGAAAGTCGGTAAAGAAGAAGGAGCGTTCTGAAAGGGCGCAATATCCTGAACTACGAACATTAGTTGGTAAGCTATGTTTTTCTTCCTGCATGCCCTAATTTCACCAATGCTATATTGTGTATTTTACTATTTCCTTTTTACATAGGTGCTATAACGCAATTAATCGAGTATAATCGGTTTATTACGTACTATTACACTTATAACTGTATTAAAATTCAATTTATATCCAATGAGTCAGATAATATGTTGCTTATCACTGGTAGGCATGATCTTGGACAATTTTGGGACGATTTTCTTTTTCTTTCTTCGAATTTAAATGTTGGGTTAATGCCAACGGCATTGAACTTCAACAACAAATCAACTTTTACTTCTGCCAAGCGTGCCAACCCAATCACGACGTTGGCACAACGTTGGCTGTCGACCATGAGCCAACCATACATTTTGCCGATCATGTCAACCAAAACCCAAAGTTGGCCCAACGTTGGCCATCGACCATGTGCCAGCCATGCCACCCAAAACCCAACGTTGGTCACCGACCATGAGCCAACCTGGATATCTGCCAACCATGCCATCCAAACCCCAACGTTGGCCCAACGTTTGTCACTGACCATGAGCCAACCATGGCATCTGCCAACCATGCCAACCAAATCACAACACATATAAGGGAAGTGGGAAGAGGTGCCGACATACCCCAACGTTGGCCCAACGTTGATCACCGACCATGAGCCAACCGCGACCATGTGCCGACCAAAGGCCAACGTTGGCCCAACGTCGTCGTGTTATCTGGGATAGAGCTGTTGCTGGGTAGCGTGAGATAAAACATGGTTGTTCTCTATCCTCCTTCAACACGTGCTAATGCGTGTTATGCACATGAGAGCTGTTTCTTTATATCTGTCAGTATTGTTCCCACTGCAGCGGGGGTTGTCGTTGCTTTTTCCTGCTAGCCCTGACGCGAGCTATAGCCTCTGGTAACAGCTCCTCACTTCGTCCCGAGCTTTGCATCCATTTCCAGCGTTTCTTGTTACTGACGAGTTCCTGCGGGACGTTCATGTCTTTCAATGCTTTACCAAAGACTTCCCACCCACTAGGGGTGAAATGTTGACGGTCTCTGAGAACGTCGTTTACGAGATCTGCGACGTTGGTAGTTTGAATTACCTCCTTTTTATCCGGTTGATGAGCAGCCCTGCTTTCTTCCGCATGAACTTTGGCACGCTATCGATTATCTCCCGTTCCACATTCGACTGAGCAGTGGGGAATGGAGGGATGGTATGAGGGGGAAGTGTAGGAGGCGGGGTTGTAGTCCGTGCAACGTCTCACCTCTCCACTCTCAAGGGGGGTTGGTGATGAGTGTACTGATCCAGATAATTTAAATAACGCTGGAGGGTTTGATTGTACAACGACACTTTTTCTCTTTTTGACAAATCTGTCCGCTGTAGTATCTTACAGGCACATCTTATTTAGATCTCTATCTCTATAAAAATGAAGCGGGCATTCTCTCTCATCGACTTTATGACAAAAGAGATGATTACAATTTCGACATCGTAAACTATCCCTTTCTGGATAGTAATATTCCAGTGGGACCTGAATATGGCGTATACATATCTCGCTTAGTAGCATTTGCTAGATCCTGTGTTAAATGTGATGATTTTAATCAACGTCACAACACATTGTTGCAGAAACTTATAAAACAGGGCTATTCCACCAAGCGCCTCCACTCAAAGTTTCTCAAATTTAGCGATACATATCGCATGCTGATAGCAAAATACGAACGTAGCGTGCAAGATCTATGGCGTTACGTTTCGTAACTTGTGTCTAATTCCGCTTAACCCGGGGCTAGGGGCCGTATGAACCCATGTACTTCAAGATCCTCATGGTACTCATATGAACAGTCACAATCAAGCGTGACTGAGATACATCTTTCTTTTTAGATGACGACTCTATAACGAATATTATGGATTAAGAATACTGATCAGCGATACGGATTTGATATTTTTGGAACATCATGATGTCTTGCCAGCATCATTGAAAACTGTTGACCGCTTCTCTCTTGCAGGAAACAAGCCTATGTTTATGTATACTATGATTGTCTATTTGAATTTGGTGCTAATACTGTTATATGGAATATGGAATAGGTCTTTGGATTATGGACGCGGATATTCTCTAATGGACGATGGCTGGATTATGAATGACGGACTAGACGCTTGTAATGTCATCATCTACACTGTATTGCTCTAACTACCGGGGCTACTGGACGTTGTGGGCGTTGAAGCGATTCCAACAATCGTGGTTCTACGAGAGCCATCTTCTTCGCGTACTCCATTGTTTTCCTCCGAATATTCCCGATACGAGTGGTCCGAGAACAGAAGCTGCTAAGGGGGCAAGGAGGGCGTCAATGAATCCTCCTTTCTGTAATACCTTTTTCTTTTCCTGCTGTCCGACGGACTTTTTGGCCAATGTTCTGAGACCTGTTTTATAGCGCATCAGTTTCCCCCTCTGTAGGTTAGTCAGAGTGACGTTCCCTTTTAAGATGTTGGAATCACATTCACATAGGCAATTAATAAGTTCCTTATTGGCACCTCTGATGATGATTTTCGTTAAATCGGGATTGGCCCTCGACAACACTTTCAGTGCTGGTGCGTGTTTTCTCAGACTCGATGACATGACGGGAAATATTAAATTGATAGTGTTCACTCCACGCCAGCTTGTTTTATACTTTACTCATGTATGCGTACTGTATCTCTCCAGGAAATATGTGACTTCTCAGCCTTAAATGCTCTGGTGTTTCCTGTTTCATGTCTATGAGGAGATAACCGTATGGTTCACCAGTGGCATCTTCGAAGGCTTCACGAAAAAAATAACTTTTTCCCGGATACATCTGTTTAGCTATCGTTGAAATCTGCGAACCATCTCTAGGATTTTTAAACAACACCATGTAATGCGTATTCAAGCTGATGGTGCGATGCTCCTTACTCTTGTGGAAGAGATTCTGTACGATGTGAATGATGCTGACGTTGCGATGATGGCTCCCTTTCGTAAACAGTTTAGTCGGACATGAGATCATCAATCACGAGTTGAGTGTTTTTTGCGGGGTCGAGGTCGGCCGGATGTGGGAGCCCTTCGTAAAATGTCATGTCATGAATATTTTCATATAGAGATTGCCATTCTCCGTAACACCATACAACGGTGTCTATAGGCGGATTCATGATTTGAGAGGCATGTTGTATTACTCGAGAAACGAAATAACTTTTTCCACTTCCTGTGTCCATACCGATTTCCTCGGGGGAGAGTGTGAAGCGAAGGATTGTACGAGGTGTTTATAGTGCGACCATATTTCCAGTGATACGTCTTCGGGGAGGCTGGCGCATACATCATGCGTGTACAATTTCAAGATTTTGAATCTCCCCAAGTGATAGATGTGGTCATTAAATAAACGTTCTGTCAACTTTTTGTAGGCATGGAGGGATGCTACCGCTCCAATCATGTCTTGCCACGTCTGTTAATTTCTCGATTCGTGTACCCGCCGGTCGCTCATTTCGACTGATGAATGCCCCTAACCAGTTGATCTATTAAAGTGAATTTTCTTTTAAATTCTTCCCACTGCTGCGATTCCAGCCAAATACTTTTTATAGTAGCTTTGTCGTTGAGAAATTGACGAATGTCTACAATTACACGTCCTTCGTACACACAGGTGCTAACTCGGACTTTACTACCAAGAGGGGTAGGCGCGAAAGGTGGGCATTGTGTATCGTTCAGGCCTTTTACCCCCGTTCTGGAGTTGGTTTCATTAGAATTAATGTTCACCCACCCTTGCGAAAAATTAGCGTACAGTCCACTGAAGACACTAGTTATGACACAAAAGGCGATGAAAGTAACGACGGGAGTCACCTTGCTGGCTATGAGGTTTCTCCTTTCTGCGTCCATCACTGGTGATATGTTAGAGTCGACTGAATATTACACGGATGTAACAATTCATTATAACCTTTTCATCTGTGAAGCGGTCACCCAAGAGTTTAAGGAGGACGATCAGCCTTTCCATTTCACCAAGTAGGACACCTTTCCTCGTTGTTTCGTTGTCTGTAGAACTTTCTCAATCTGATAATAGGCATGTTTACCCTTTGTCACCAGTTGAAGTTCGTAATCATAGAAAGTCCCCAAAATGTCTTCCCCATTAAGATCTTCTAACTTGTAAACGACCGGGGTTCGGCGAATACCTTTTGATGATAAAAATTTCTTAATGAATGACACGCACAAGTAAAGCTAGACAAAACTTTCTTCCTCCAAACAATGAAGAGAATCCAAGAAGTTTTCCTATTATTTGCACTAAATGATGAAGTATTACAGTCCACACAATGAATATCCCTACAGCAGCAAAAATTATTGTGGCATTGAAATATTTTTCATTTAACACAATGTTACAAACTGCCGAAGCAAAGGTACTTTTGCTACAGCATTGCTGTGGCTAATTGCGGGGACTGTATTACTACATTTTTATAAGGGTTGGTGACCAATGAGAAGGACTGACCTCGGATAATTTGATATCAGACTAGGAATGACAGCTCGAACAACTGTTGTGTAGTTGGTAAAATTAACCGCTCGTCTTTTTCCATGAACAATTGATAGTAATAGCTTTCATTGCCCGAGCTGAAAAGAAAGAGAAGAACATCTGAATATTCTGATCAAATGGGTACCTTTTTGCATATCAAGGGAGATAACTGATTATCACCCCGATCAGATTACAACACATATAAGGAAAGTGGGAAGAGGTGCCGACATACTGACTGCGTCACATGACTTCGCAGAATAGTCTTCTGGTTAACCTATTCTAAAGCACATACCAAAATCTAACGATTCGTGATATGTGTTGTGTCTCCGGTACGCTTTTATTGTACCTGTTCATGTGGCGACTTGAATGATATGACCACACGGCCCCTAGCACCGGCATAAGCGGTATTAGATACAAATCTAGAGAGCTATGATGGAAATGTTCTGACAACTCGTATACTGGTAATTGGTGAGCTGTTTCGCTGTGACAACTCGTACATTGGAGATTGGTGAGCTGTATCGTCGTCAGATGTAAATGACGACATTTAACACAAAAAAGTAGTCTGTAAGGCCCGATGTCGACCCAGCATCAACTTCCCACAAATGCCAACATATATCAAAGACCAAAAGGTCTGCACAGGGGGCGGGATTACTGTACAGCAATAGAAGACTTGCACCGAAAGGACCGCAAAATAAAGCACAAGTGTTATCTTTCAAACAGGAAGTGGGAATCAGTTGGTATTGTGCATGTCTTCTATCAATCTCTGTGATTATAAATTGTTCACTGTCGTTTGATCATGCAACATATCATCTGGAAATTGCTTGATTTTCTATTGTCTTATGTGAATTGGTTAATAGTGTGATCAATTTACAATTGCAAACAGTACTGATGGGTGCATTTTGCATAAATGATTCCAAAGGCTAAATGGCTTCGGGCAATCACTATATAGGGCTAAGTGAAATGAATTTTTCCATGACGTCACCATGCCGGGTAAATTTTCATGACGTCATTCCGGTATTTCCCAGCCGTGGCACTGCGTCGGGTAATTGACACCGAGCCGGGTAAATTTCCATAACGTCATCCGGGGTTTTTCCAGCCTTGGCTCCGGGTGATTTTCCATGACGTCACCAGACCGAGTGAAATTCCATGACGTCATTCCGGTATTTCCCAGCCGTAAAGACATAAAGTACATGTTTGTGCATTTGTTATAAGTGCTCCTTCGAAGGATTTCGGCCCTAAAAAGGGCCATTGACATTGGCATTTTCAGCTCTCCAAACCTCGAGCAAGTTTGGAGGGCTGAAAACAGCAGAATCCCACCGGCAGCTATAAAAGGCCGGCAAAATCGAGCAGACGCCATAAATCTGACTGAATCATGGAGGCCATGAGGAATACAGCCGCCTGGCGAATAATGGTGCAAGTTGTTGACAGCCCCCGTGCATACCGAGCGATAACGCAGGACGGGAATGCGTTATTCAGATGTTCACACTGGATGTGCTGAATGTTTTGTCGGTAGGACCTGTTAACGAAGCCGTCTGGACGGCTTATTGGACATTTCTACGGGATCTTCGACAAGC